>JAVQJG010187875.1:0-17912 GCA_036024015.1 Craterocephalus amniculus | reverse complement strand
GAACAAAACGGACTAAACTGAGTGAAATCTGCTCCATTAACGGGGTAAAACATTGTTGTGTCGTCAAAAACTTCAGATAAAACACATTCGGTGCAGATCTTTACATCAAAAATAACTTTCGAAGTGAAACTGGACTAGCCTCCAGCTTTGACGTCACCTCCGGTTTTTGAGACATTCCATTTCCGTGAAAAATCGTCTTTTGTTAATTTGTTTCCAGCTTTGTTAATGTGTTTTGCTTTTGCCACTTGTGAATTTGTTTAAACAATTGTAAAAGTGTTTCCTAAAAATGTAAATTTGTTTTCTAAATTGTAAATTTGTTTTATAAAATGTTATTTTGTTTTATAAAATGTAAATTTGTTTTATAAAATGTTAATTTGTTTCCTAAAATGTAAATTTGTTTCTGAAAATGTAAATTTGTTTCTGAAAATGTATATTTGTTTCCTAAATTCTTATTTTGTTTTTTGAAATGTTATGTTGTTCTTGAATTTGTAAATGTGTTTTCTATATTTAAATTTGTTTTGCACTTCTCAGCCACCGTACTTACTAGTGAACAGATCTCAGAACAGATGCTAACTTCTTCTAAATGACTAAATGTAAATTTTCCAGCTACATACAACAGAATGGATCGGGTGGAAACTTAATTGTGTTTATTAGGTTCTGATGCCTCTGTTATGTAGTACAGTTGGCTTGTAACATTTCTATGCTAAATCAGCTTTAAATCAGACTGTTACATATAGTTTCTGCATCCCATTAACTTATATCAAGTTGTCATGCATCTTGCAAAATTTACCAAAACTTGCTCTCAGTTCTATGAAAACCTGTTGAGCCAGTACTGCGTCAGAGAAGCACAAAAGCAAACATGGCTGACACGTTGCAGAACCAGCCCTTGGAGATTGGTCGCAGCTTTTGGTATCATCATCTTTGACATATTTAAAGTGATTTTGAAAACACCACCGCTGCTGATTTATCTCAGAAATGGAAGAAGATGTCATCGGTGGAAGTGAGTAAAAAGAGAGAAAAGGGGACAGAACAAGCAATAAGATAAAAGTTAATAGTGGACTGACTTTTACTGGCTTCAGAGATCAAAAAGAAGAGGTAGGATGCAGGATGGGATTAGCTGTCATTCGACGGTTCTTGACCAGGAAAATTTACCGTAATGTTCAGCAGTGCTTCTTTTACGAGTAAAAGAGGCAGAAAGAGCCTGCCTGGTGGGTTTTTTACGCAATCTTTACAACATCAGAGTGATGCTGTAAAGATGTACAATGAATACAACACAGTATTATCCAAACAGTCTGTACTAAATCACACAATATTGCAATCACACTGGTCCACTTCCATGGATGCTATGGTTCTTTTGGAGGACTGTGAATGCTCATTTGCACTCTGCTTGGACCAAACAAGTGAAGAAGAAAAACCGGTTGCCTCGTTAGCCTGCAAGTGAATCCTGGTGTGGTTTGCATACAGAAAAACGAAAGAAGGAAATGACATCAGGCATCTCTCATGGTCTTCATGATGGACAGCTTCTTGTGAAAACTGTTTGGTTTCAACACCAAAGCGAAAACAGAAACACCAAAACTGCATAAACTTGGTCCTGCTTCATTGTTTGTGAATGAATTAGGGATTTCTCTTCAGTGACGGCCAATCAATAAGCCAAGTTTTCTACCCCCCCTCTGACTATCCTGGGGTTAATGTGCCTTAAATATTTTAACATCACAGAATCATCAAGAGTAACACTGTGTGCTATTTATGGCTAACTGGGAACACCCATTTTATGCACAGCTGACACCATCTTGGCCAAGCTGACGTCAAGCATCTGATTCTGCAACACCAGGCGATGGGTACAAGATGAAGCTGACTTACTGGGTTCATTTGTGAATATGTGAAGGTGGCTCATGGAAGGGCTTAGCCTTGTGGCTAGATGGCAGAATTGATCTGTAAAAGAAATTTGTGACAATTTGCTAGATTTATCTCCGAAAGTGTCTTATCTTGAGGAAAAATGTAAGCCCAAAGCCTCCCAATGTTTAGATTTAGTTTGGTGATAAAAACACAAAATGAGTAAATTTTTGATGGAGAGTGTGTGTGGGTAACTTGATTATCCCATCTTAATTGAACTGCCCAATTTTATAGTTTGTAAGGGCATCCCTCATGCCCACACTGCAGTGCCATGTATTTTCATTGGCCCTCTATCACAACTTATTCATTCCTTCGAACAAATGGATCATATTCCATCTGTATGACATGAAAGTCACCCTCCACACTCTCATACAATGTGATTTCCTTCGCTGATCTTCATCTGGCCCGTACAGGCTTTCATAACGCTGTCTTATGGATTTCACCTCCCTCCTCTGAAAGTCACATCCACAAAACACATTTTCTCTTTGGAAATGCTCGGCAGCCATCAGTAAGCCAGGCAGATCTGCAATTCAGATTTCTCTCAACAAGGTGAGAGAAAAGGTTTAAATATTAAATATCTAGAAGACCAAATGCGAACCCAGTTGATTGCATGACATGTCAACTGCGAGCTCCCTTTAATTACTTATTTAAAGAGCCGTGAGCGACTCCCTCACCTCGATGCAGCGCCACGCTGATACACACAGTTTACCGTTTTTTAACAAATGAATAACAGAGCAGCTGTTACCAGACTCCACTCTTCCTGGTCTTCATCTAAATCAGAGTGTTGCCTTTTTAAGTGTTATGTTAACAGTGTCTGCACACATGACATGCGAGTGCATGCTGCTCTACACTTGCAAACACCTACGCATTTTATTTTTCCTTCAGAAATATTCATATCTAAGCATAGATGGGGGATTCAGCCTGCTTCATCCTGAAACAGAGATAAAAATCACACACGTTATGTTATTGATTTATCCATCTTAATTTTGGTGTTTGCAGTTGAACAGATTAAACAAATCCTAGAATTTCAGATGCAATCAGTTGGCTACTGAATGATCAGTCAATGTCTGTAGAAAAGGTGAGATCAGTGTTACCGTTGGTCATTGCAGCGGTCTTAGTTTAAAACACTGAACCTTTGAAACAACTCTGTTTTTGCTCTGTAAGTGTCTTTTGGGTCCTACTTGTAAAGGGGTGATCTTTTTTTCGCCTTAACCTTCAACCTAAACCCTAGGCTATGATTTAACTGGAATTGGTCACTGTTACAACTGGGTCAGAAATTCTTAAATCCTTTTCACTCTGCCCTTTTTAAGCTGGGTGTAACTCATTCCCTGGGCCTTGTTTTGTCTGTAAAGTACAGAAATGGGAGAGGCTCATAGTTTATACCCCCATGAGCTGGCGGGGGAGGGAAAGACACACTGACTGATGTGCTGCACACACTGCCGCCTCTGTTTGGTCAGTAGGAATGAGCAAATTCAAGTATTAAAAGTATATAAAGACAGCATTTAGCAGTCTATCAAGTCTGAGACAAGAAGTGTCCCGCTGTTTTATCCTGCGGGATAAAACGCAACCCTTCACAGCTCCACGACAGGTGGCACCAACTATCATGGACTTCCTTTACTTTTAGGGGAGTGTTTGATTTTTGATATTTGCATATTATAAAACGTAACTGTGTAGAATTTACCTGGTAAGGACATAAACCGATATACATGCTTATTTATGTCTCTAATTCTTGACTTTGTGGATAAAGATCTAACACAGAGACACCTAAATGTCCATCACAGCATGGCTTTAAAAGGTTTCCCTTCTGTCAGGCATCTAAAATGAATATCCCTTCACTGACTCCACATTCCAGGACAAAAAAATTAGATCTAACTTTAGATGAGCTATAATGGTGTCTGTGGCCTTTTTTCCATTCCAATATGGCCCTGCATCATGCAATCGCACGAGGAACTTTCAATTCCTCAGGCCAAAGGTGTACGCATTATCAGCAGATCCATTCCCTGGTCTCAAATAGAAGAATGAAAAGCGAGGCTTTAACTCGCCTGCTTTTTGCTAGCTTCATACAGCTTGTTCTCGAAATAAATTCAGTCCAGAGCAATCTTCAGCCCAAGAGAGGAGGGAGGAGCTGGGAGGGTGTTTTAAGAGTCAACATGGCTTCTCTTTTGGCAGCTGTTTGTGGTGATTTATTTTATCTTAAATTTATGAAGTCATAAAATTAAAGGAATTAAAACCATTTTCTGCTTATATGTTTATGCTTAAATAATTTGAGAAGTGATAAACATGTTTACTGTTTTGGTAGAAGTTTTTTTTGAGTATAACTGCAATTGATAACATCCACAAATCAACCCTAACGCCATCTACACACACAGATAACAGTCACTTTAGAGTAGAATCACACCTGCACTTGTGGTTCATGAGAGCCATTTTCTTGCTCATTATTTGACTCTTCTCCCGTAATTCCCGAAGCAGCACCACCTCTGGCGAGGAGGAGAATGCATGATTAAAAAACTGGCTCTTTTAACAAAGTGCAAGTAAAAGCAAACTCAGACAGACAAATGCTGTAATTGGTAATTGAACAGTTTCCAATCAAGTGTGAGAGGGACCCTAAGGTTGTAAAAGCACCGTTTAGTTATTAACAGCTTGGGTTGCAGTCTGAATTCTTCCTCAAGATAAATCCTAAAGGTTTTTCTGCTCCTCAGTGCCGTATGTGGCTGCCCACTGTGACGAGTGCACTGAGGAATGGGTCAGAGGCAGAGGCTTAATTTGCTGTTTCCTTGGAATACATATTCAGGATTTATTTTTTGCTGATTTTTTTCCTTTTTGCTATTTGGCAGAAATGATGAGGCTGAACCAGGTTGGGTAGAAAATGTTGGTATAGCTTTCAGGTCCTACAGAGATTCTTTTCTTGGGTCGGGAACAGCCTCATGGCTCTGAGTTCTCCTGAAGTTACTCCATCCATCCTTTTTATATTTCATTTAAGTGACATGCTTTTGCTTGTCCAGTTTAATAAACCTTCCATGCGGCTTGAAAATTAGTTTGATCATTTACTTGGTTTTACATGTGATATAACTGGCTTCCTCATCAATCTATGTCCATTATGGTCCAATCCTTTCTGTTCACCTCTTTAAAGACATTTAAAATAAAAGTAGGACTATGATATAAAAGCAACTGATAAAAGGATGCTTGGTTAAAGGGCAGTTCACACAAACATAAGATCACCATCAAGACACATTCTCTGAGTTAATTATCAATCAGTCTGACTCCATCCTTTCAGCATTTGGTCAGTAAACATTTTCTCTTACATGTATACCTTTTTTGTTGTTATTCATTCCTTTTATTTGGGCAAGTCTTATTGAACCTCTGTTGTAGAAAATGATCCTCAAATGATGCTTCCATCACCATGTAAATGATGTCCCATAATTTTCTCCACACAAGCTGTTGTAAATTTTCTGAATGGTTAAAACTTCATGGTTTTGTACTCTTCCAATGATGTGGACAGTTTTTTAAAACTACTGGTTTTGTTTTCCATTTGACATAAGACATCAACTGATGAACCTTAATTGGGGGAGAGTTGGTGACGTTTAGTTGAATGCTAATTTTGTAATTGTATGTAATGTGTATGTGCCTTTTAAACCATTTCAGATTAATTGAATTTCACACATTTTAGACTGTAGTAAAAGGTTTACCAAAACATTAGAGCAAAAACACTAAACAGTTTGGTTTCCTTTGTTTTAAGCTTGGATTATTGAGTTTTCTGCAACATTTAATTCTCTGTGGGGTTAAAATGCTGAAGAGGGGGATAAGAATACAGAGATGCAATGATTTAAAAAAAAGGCAAATCTGTAGTCTTAAAATGAGTTCATAACCAACATTAGGCTGGTGTGGTAGGGGACTGATGGTGTGTCTTGCTGCTATGAAGGACAAATGAGTTGAAACATTGACATTGAAAGAAGTGAGAGTGGAGACTCTGAGAATTACTCAAATATAATTTTGGAGAATAGTTTATCTTTGGTAACTCTTCAAAAGTATTATATTTAAAGACAGATGATACAAAACTAGTACAGCTGAATTTAGATTATTGGCCCACACTGTGAACGGGGATGGTTTTTAAATATGATCTAAACCAATAAGGTCTTTGAGTTATACCATGGTGCTGGAACAGGAAAGTCCAATCCATCCAGTAATAAACAGCAAAGCAAAGAGATGACTGCCCCTACAGGTAAATAGTCCTACACTGTGTACATCTTTTTTCAGGTTCTTTTTAAGGTTATTTTATTTTTAAACAAAGCTGTTACTGCAGTTTTAAAGTTCAGGAGGTCTCATGTAGCAGACAGAGTTGTTCAAGAAATATGGCAGCAGTCATGTATGTGGACCCACAGCAAGGAGGAATAAATGGGTCTTTTTCTGAGGATAAAAACAAATTATTTCAATAAAATAAATGGATACCCTAAATGCATTTGCTTTCATTTGACTCATTCCTCGAAAAGGTCAAGATGAATCTCACCTGTTCCATTTAAAAAAATAAAAATAATGATGATGGTTACACAAACGTGGAAGATCCAGACCTATGACCATACAAGCAAGTCTTTACACCGACTGAAGGCAGGGTAACTCCCATCAGAATAGAAAACACAACCACAAGCTGCTCTCCAATGAGTAATAAAAATGAATGTGTTTGTACTGAACAGCAAATTTTTGTCTCATGCCTTTGACCCTGTGTGTAGCTTTATGTGTGTTTGACACTGTGTACACATGCTCTGCGTCTGTGACCCCATCAGCTGTGAGAGGAATCACACCCACTTCACTCTCATTCTGGCCCTGTGCTTCCTGATTGGCTGCTGTGAATTAGAAACACATCTCCACTATTGGCCAAAGCACAAAGAGGTGGCAGTTTGTTGCTGTTGCCAAGATCTTGTTGCTAGGTTCTGGCTGTTGCTAGGAGACATGTGATGCATTATGGATGTTGCTTTACTCGTGGAGGAGTTTGAAAGGCTGATGATTGGTGCCTCGACTACTCTGTCCCTCTATAACTCTGTCATTACTGGCTCTATTTTTATCATTTTGTCTCAATCATTCTATGATGTGTAAAAACTGCATCTAAATAAGGATGTAAAAGAGTAATATAATACTTGTAGCTTTTAACATTTAAGCCAAGTGTTTCTGTATGTAGACGTATTCACTCTCAGCAAACACTGGAGCTGCTGCTGAGAATTTATCCAGTGCAACATCAGGATGATTCGTCCCCGGCTCATTAGGGAGAAGGCCCAGGTTCTGATCCGCTGTCTTGTCACGGATCAGACTGCAACCTACCAGACATATGCAGTCCATCCAGAAAGGTGCTGCCCATCAGGCAGTGAGCAACAAATGCTTCTCCGGATTTTGGTGCAAAAACCTTTTTAAAAGGGCAGTAGCTCAAAGTTGGAAAAGAGGTCATTCAATGGAAACTTTACAATATGATTTACAGGTGTCTCTCTTGTTCAACTGAAATCCTCATGTGTCTCTACTAGGGGTGTAACGATTAATCGATATATGGATTTTATATATGATTCAACAGATCGATATGTGCTTGGCAAGATCATAGTAAAATCGACATTTACCCATCTAGAAATTGAGAAATGCTTTGGATCGAATGACGAATGAGTTATCTTGTGCACTGACAGACAAACAAACGCCGGCAAAAACATAACCTCCTTGGCAGAGGTAAAAACGGAGAAAACGGACAGACAGTAGTAAAGAATGGGAGAAATTGTGACGCAGCACCAGTTCACATCATTTCCTTTTCATCACTTCATTTAATGAGTCTCTTTTATTTGTCAATCATCTGGTTCAGTTGGAGAAAATTTGTTTAAATTTTCTCAAGCAAAACAAACTTAAAGCCTTAAATCAAAAGAAGAGTTGCGTGTGTTTTAACTTAATAGAACGTAGCAACCTGTGACATTTGTGGGGAATATTATTGGTTGCTTTTAGGGATCTAACGCCATGCACCGCTGGTGCACCTGTTGTGAGATTGGAGTCCCAGCCTCATTCTTCAATTGTTATTTACAAAATGAGCATTATTACCTTCAGTTTGTAAGTGCAAAAAGCAGGAGTAGCCAAATGGCATGATGGAGCATTCTACCGCAGATGCCTTCCTGCCTGATCAAAGAGGTTTCCATTAGCTAGATGCATTCAAAAGCCTGATTTCACACCGTCTTCATTCTCCTCATTCTCATGGAGATGCTTCCATTTTAAATTCAGAGGATAAAAGGAAACAGAAACTTCTACTCCTGATAAACCAGGAGCTCACAACTGAATGGTGATGAAGCCCTGGCCAGTTTTTTTCTCAATCCTGTCCCTCAAAAGCTGCCTTGCATGTGTTTAAATATTTTCCTTCAACATAGAGATGGACCTCATCATCCTGTTCTTTGCAAGGCGTCAATGAGCCACTCATTTCATCCAGCTAAGTTAAAGTGTAGAAACTTCTAACACATGCAGGGGAATGGGATTTGAAGACTGGAAGTGAGATGCGCTGCTCTAAAGACAATGTGCGAAGGGATGTCTGTATGCAGGGATCAGCAAGTCCAGACCTCTTGGAACAGTTGCCTGCAGGTTTCTCTGCTGTAAAACACCTGATTCAAATAAAATGATCTGGAGTTTCAAGGAATAGACCAATAACCGAACACAGTCAATAATCTACATACAGTACAGCTGCATATTGATGTATCGACTAGGCAGCGCATTGGTGGATAAAATAACTCTTATCTGTCTTTCTCTTTACCAAAAGGGCTTCATAACGCTGCCCTGAGGGAAAAAAGTCCGTCCTACAGCCAGACGTGTAGCATGTCAAAGTACAAGATAGAAACTACCACACTTTCATGGTTATTTTCAACGGATGAAAATGATTCGTCATTGATTGGCTTATATAAACAACATATAAGACAAGAGATAGACAAGTGAGAAGTGCAATAACATTGTCATGAATTGGTGCAATGGAAATAAAGCTGAATTGAACTTGAATAAAATGCTTGTCATATGGAAAGACTCAAACTGTACCAGTACAATTTTCCCATTATATTTAATATGTACAAGAACAACTGCAATAAACATGGAGTAAAAAAAAAACAGTTTGGTGGGAACAAGGAGCTGATGTCGACATGTGTGATGTTCAGTACCATAGTAAAATAACACTTTGTTTTTGCATTAAGACAAGTCATTTAGCAGCAAAGCGATAAGTAAACATGTACACAGGTGACAGGTGTATAAACAAACATAAAATCATAAAATAACAGAGTACAAATAACAATAAGCGCATGTTCTGACTGTAAATCAAAGCCGGTAATAAGCAGTTGCAGAGAGACAACAGCAAAAATTAAAAACGAGCTCATATAAACACAGGCAAGGAAGAAGTTTCCCCGGGTACAGTTATTCTGGTAGTGTGTCTGACTGCGAGGAGATGAGGAGTAGAAGCTGATCTGGAGACTCTTACTCCTCCTCAGTGTCTGGTAATATTTCCCAGAAGTACGGATTGAAAAGAAGGGACTGTCCATGGTGGTCCGAGCCACTGATGATTCGACTGGTTTCTGCTTTGAAGAAAATCTGCTCCTCGATTGGTTAATACAAGACAAGTTGTAGGCTAATCCACATCCTGCATTTGGTTCACCTGAAGCAAAACGAGACCTATTTTTTTAGACGGACCAGAGTTTGCTTCTTCAATGCACAGCAGTGTGTGTTCACATCTCGCAAACAGCAGCTTTCCAGAGCAAACGAACAATGGTTTGATTCAGAACGCTTGAGTAAAACTCAATGTGAACTTTTGATTTCATGTTTGGTTTGTTTTTTTATGCTAACTTCTTCTCAATAATCCTTAAGTCTTCGCACTTCTGTGACGTGCAGTTGCTTTCATGACGACCAGAGTTCACACTCTTTAACTCCCAATCACAGCTGGTTTCTGCACCAACACAACACGACATTCTTAAATTAACATTTCTGTCCATATTTCTCTATTTGTCAAATGTTTTCCCCCAAACATTAAGAGTTCCCAGCTGAAATGTGCTTCAGGGCAGGAATTTTGTGCACTTGGCTTCTTGTGTCTGTATGTCGCTAATGCTGGAGAACATTTACAGCGACAGCACTGTGTGTGTGTGTGTGTGTGTGTTTTGTGATCTCTCTCTTTTTTAAACTCACACACTTGCAAGTGCACACACACACATAAATGCACATCCTTCCCAGATGGCAGCAGAGTCAGTCAGTCGCAGCTCTTATCTTTGAAAACTCTTTCTGCTGCTTGTGATTCCCAAAGAAGGCAGACAGACATGTCTGTGTGTGTTTGTCACAACTACAGACATGCAAGACTGAAACGAGTGTGTGTCAGAGCATGATTGTCACAGTGGGGAGTGTTGTCGGCTTGGTGTGTGCACAGTTGCGAGAATTAGCATTGTGTAAGGCGCTGGGACTTGAGTGTGTGTGTGTGTATAGCGGATCCGTGACAAGCCAAGTGTGACAGGCTCTAATAGTTCTCAAACACATCCATCTGAGCACGCTGCCGCTCGTCATGTGTGTGTTTTCTCTGTCCGTTTTATCTCTGCCTGTGTTATCGCTTCAAGTCTTCTCCTCCACCGCCAGCAGCAGCGGAGCGAGACAGATTAAGGATGAAGTTGGCCAAGAAATTGGATCAATGGAAAGTTCTGCTCCGTGCTGAAACTCTTTACTGAGACCTCTGGCAAACACAGGAAAGCCACATTACTATGGCAGCCGATCTGTCCCGTTTGATGACTTGAGGATATTAGTTTGGTCCCGCCCACTAAATTTCACAAGCTCCATATAGTCTGGCCAAAAGGGCTATTCAACCGATTTCCAAAATCCCCAAAAAGTGGGAGCCAATCAATTTTGAGCTTGTCCAAAGAGGCGGGCTTAATGCAGGACGCGATAGGAAGCAACACCTTCAGCATTGCTAACATGGAGCAGCGGCAGCGTTTGACACAGCGGGAGATTCTGTTTTCAGCACATTAAACGGAAAGTTTCTGTGAAATCTGAGCAACGAGTAGCCCTGGAGATATATTTCTTGGAGGTGGCATTGAAGTCGCGTTAGCCAGGCTATGAGGATATAACACATATAGTACGAACTCATGCTTTACCTTTTAATGAGGACACAAATAATGAGGATGTTATTTTATCAAAAACAGACTTTATGTAGTTATGTTTGGGTTGAATTTTGGCAAAACAGATGGGTTTTTTATGGATCATGTATCACTGGGGGTTTATTGGAGTCAGATTGTGTATAGAAGCTCATCTTGGCACAACACCAACTTGTTAATTAACTGATCTTACACATAGATAATGCAAAACTGCTCATGAGTGGGTGACCTTGGATTTGTAACTTCTAAACTCAAGCAAAGTGCTTCCACTCAGCTCAAACACTATCGGGTTCCTGCACGCCGCAGAGGAGTACAAAGGTTGGTGATGCAGCATGAAGATGCTCTATAAGGGCCCGATTGGCCCTGTATGGCAAAAAAACTGAATCCCATCTTATCCATCCGGCCATCTATCAATTTTTCTCTACTGCCTATCTGAAGTCTGCTAGCAGGGACAAGAGCTTAAAGAGCAACTTGCAGGTTAAAAATTCCACCATAATCTGTTTTAGACTGTTTTTAACATGTTTAAAGAACACAATGGATTAAATAAACGGTTTTAAAGTTGTTTCTGTAAACAAATTTAGTGCTCTGAATTTACTTCCTTCTAAATAACTATCTTCTTCAAATCGTGTGACATAGCAGGAGGAAAATGCTGAAGAGCCAGCAGGTAACTGCAGTTTACCTCGGACGTCAGCTGGTTTAATCACAGTGTGTGTGCAGCATGAACAAACTCAATCTCTCTGGACATCGTATCCACCCTAACCCTAAACAGGAAGAGTCCACTTTTCACTCCTTGGGAAGATTTTTCCAGGCTACCCGATCACATCATAACTATGATCAACCGATGCAGATCACATCACTGCCATCACATCCCACATTTATAAACAAATGCACAATAAAACAGGACAATAGTGTTGATGAATGGGATTGAACATTTTCAAGCAGGTAATGTACAAGAAGGTCTCTAGTTTCCTCATAGGAGGGGAAATATAACATTTTGGTGGCCGGTTTTAAATTTGAAAGAAAATATTAAGATTTTAGACTGTTTTTAAATGCTGCGCCAGGTCTAAATGTTTCAAGCGCGCCAAGTTTGCATCCAAACTTGTTACCTTAGAAGACCAAGGTTTTCTAAGGTAATGGTGCTCATGCAAAATGTACAAAATAAACAAAACACAGACAAAAATCGTTGTTTTGTAAAATCTTAAATTCTATACCAGAGTTTCTTATTCCTCTTTCCTGCATGTTTACTTTAACACGCCTTAATGAAACGAACAGCTCATTAACAGGCTTGTCAATAACTTTGTGAGGAAGGTGTGTTTGAGTGGGAACATATCTAAACATGGAAAGCAATGGGTCCTGAGGACAACAGAGAAACACTGTTCTAGACCGATAAATTAGTCTTTACATCTTTAGAATTTGTTTTTTCTACACTTTAAATTCTTTTGACCAAACAGTATTGACCAAAGCCTGAATTAAATACGACTTCTGACATCTATAAAAACACACAGCTGCAACACACACAAGGAAAAATCCTTTCTTTTTTTTGTTCTTTAACCTTGCATCATTTAAAACAAACATTGGTCGTGGAAGTCCTTCATGTCCACCGACACACATCTATCAGAGCCCAATTCTCCCCCTAATTCCTCCACGTGCACAAGTCACTTCAGTCCCGCAGTCACACATCATTTGTAATTATGCAAAGCATTACTTCCTCGTTGCATGCAGGAAAGCAATTTTTCTATGCAAATGGTGAAATTCCCTGTGAGGGCGGCCGCTGGAAGCTTGCTCATAAACGTGGTAATGATGAGTGACAGCGGGCGATATTGGGGTCACAGAACGTGCGACACCGGTGAAAATGATCAACTAAAAGCCAGAAGTGTCCTCACAACGTGCGAAGCAGGCAGAGCAAAGCTTACAGCGTGGCCCACAGAGTCTCAGCCATGACCAGCAGTAATCCGATTGGATGAGGCAATAACGGAAAAAAAAATGATCACAGGAGTGATTGAAATTAAATATTTTTTTCATTGAATAATTTCCTTTGACTCTCTTTCAGATGCTGCTTGAAGTGATGATGGTTTAAATCCTTCACGCTAAATATACCTGAACCTGGCATCATCTCACCTGGCTTGTAAGTATCGCAAACTGGGGAAAAAGACATTCAAGTTGCCCCCCAGTCACCTTGATTGTAACACACAGAAGTCAGCCTCAAGGTTGGAGGAAGAGAAAGAGCAGAAACGGGGATATGATTCATAAAATCTTCCAGATTTAAAGATGTTCATCAGAGCTTGGTGCTGGTAGCTTTTTGGTTTGTGTAGTTTGGTTTGGTTTAACACAGTTAACCTTACAAAGCAATAGCATCCGTGTAAGTTCTGAGGGATCACAGCTCTCTGTGAAAGCTAGAAGATGACTGTGGGTCCAGGCTGGTTACTGCTAAGAGAGCAGAACGAGGTCCTGTGAATCCCAGTGAAAGCCAAATCGCTCCAGAGCTCACAAAATGCAAAACCCTTCCACCATATTGTACAACTTAGCTCTGAGTACATCAATATATGTGTCTAATATGGTCCTGGAGTCTCACAACCAGTCCTGGCCCACATTCACACCAGTTTAACGATGATGGTTCAAAAAGTGGGTTTCCTTTCTGCTAAAAGTTGGCAGTTGTACAGCATCACTCTGAGTTTATGGTTTGCAGGTGCTTTCTAATGATGCGTGCAATCCTCCAGCCCCACACATGCATGACAGGTGAACCAGCATCTCTAAATTCTCCCTGTAGCAGTGAGTGTGAGAGTGCTGGGTGTCTGTGTGTTTGCCCTGCGATGGACTGTCAGGGTGTACCCTCCCTTGCCTGCTAAATGCCAGGACAGGCTCCAACCCCACGCAGCCATGAAATGGATAAAGCACATAAAGTACATCTGATTTATCTACATTTTCTTTTTGTCTAATTGGAGCTGGATCCATTTTTGGAGCATATTTAACTAGCTAAGCTGTAGTGTCCCAACATTGAGCTCATGCATGCATGTGGACAACATTTTTTAAAATATTTTCTCAGAAAATGATTGATGTTGCCTACATTTTCCTGGAACCTGGAGAAAATTAAAACTAGGTGAGCCATGGAGTCTTACCAAATCTCACTCCTCAGACTTCCAGTACAACTCTGAGTTCTGCATCTGCAGAATACTCGGATTACTCTGTGTTTAACAGCACCTTGGACAGTAAGCAAAACTTGCTGCTGTGCATCACAGAAAGATTTTATCTAACGATTAGGAAACTAGCATTTTTTATATACGCCCTCTTCAAAGACTGCAACTCCCAACATGTACATTTCAATCTCATCCCTTAAATCTTAAATCTGGTTGTTTAACAGGCTGAATCTAAGACACAGAGACCTGTGCAAACTGGCAGATTCCACTTCATGGAGCCTTTTTTCCAATTACATCCTCATCAAATCAGCTATATATTTGCAGTGGAAAGAGCTATCGTTGAGGAGCTTGGTGTGAAAATATAACACTCCAAATCTGACTCACGACTCACCACAGAGAGGAAACCAGCCTCTTGCCAAATCGATTTTCTTGCTTCCTACTCTCAAACATTGTTAGCCAGCAACACTAGCTTAGAGGGTGTTTTTTTTCTGACAGTCAATACCAAAAGCTGCTGTTTTACCTGGATAAACTCTCTAAGAAGCTACTCATCCTCCCCTCTTCATGCAAAAAAGAATGCCAGTTGAATAATAATAGTGGCAAGATGTCATGTTTAAAAACAAAAATTTAATTTTGGGCACAAAACCTTTTGAACTAAAGGTGTAATAGTTCTCAGAGAAATGAGGTGAAGAAAACTGAACTTTACTTGATTAAACTTTAGCTCAGTTTTAATCTGCTGGCACTCCATGGTAATCCTATTTGTACCAAATAAGCCAGTAAAATTAGCCAATAAATAAAGTACAATATGAAGTATCTTGAGAGAGAAACGTGTTGTTATAATAAATCTATAGATTTTTTTTCTATTTCAGGAACAACAATAAATATGCATCATAACTTTAATGTTGAATGAAATCATCAAAATAAAATTTCTTTTAAACTTGTATCATTACTTCGATAAATTATTTCCACTATTTAGCCTTAAAGGTCTGGAAAACCTTAAAGATTTAAAATTGTGCTACCAAGATGCTGGATAGGGCAGGTTTTAAAAAAAGGTTAACATGACAAATGTAATTATTACTGAACAAAATAATACATCACGGTCTAATCTAAAAAATAAGAAAAAAATCCAATATAAATCTGTTCCAGTATTGAAACTGTAAAGAAATATATACATTTGCTTTATGTCAATAAATCTGTAAAATAATGTGACCAGATTTGATGGAAAAATAATTAAATTAATCATTTAGGGTATTACCGTCATCCGTAACTTTCAGTTATGGCCATCGTTTCCATACCAGTTGCGTTTGTACTGATAATAATCAGTTGTGCCCCACTTACTTTAGTTTTCCTTGCCTTTTTATAATAATGTAACTTTGCTCTGAGTCTTTTTTTAACTTACATTTTGCACCATATTTTGCAGGATCCTTTTTTTCTTGTTTTTTTATGTATTAAGCCTTAGCTGTGTTATTAAAAGCCCTGCTTTTTCTTAAATCAGCATTGTCCTCTGTTTTCACAAGCTCTCACCTATAGACCCAAATTGTTTTTAATTTTCTAATAAAACTCATCAATAGAAAAGAAGACTAAATCACTACCAGGGAATATTTCATTCATCCAGTTGAAGTCATTCCACAAATGCCATCTCCAATGTCCCATTTTTCTTCCTTAGGAATAGTCTATGAACAGTGCGTTCAGATTAGCTTAAAAAGCCTTGGTAACAGTTCTGAAGTGCTCTTCACACACACTCCGGTATCAGCCATACTGTTTTCCTCCCAAGGCCACTCGTCTGTCTCAGTCTTGCCAAGCAGACAGTCGGCATGAAGGTCAGAGTGTTTTTGTCTGCGTTTGTCTCTTTGTCACAAGTTTGTGTCACAGAACCGTGTCAGTCCCCAGCTCCCATCGTTATGTGTACCATGAGTTTCTCTGGGTTTCTGTTCGTCACCAGGCCCGTTTCTGCACATCACTGGTCCAAGTACAACTTTTTAGGACAGTGGGAGACAAGACAAAGTAGTTAAAACTACAAGTTTCAACAACTTCTCAAGAAACATGACCCGTTTTCAGCCTGTGATTACATTTAAATCTTTTCATTTTGTTTTTTATTGATTCATCAACAGATTACGAAGCAGTTGTATTAGGACGTATCGCTGAATGATAAAACGGGCTGATTGAGGATAAAATAATCTACCTTAGCATCAATCTGATGACTGATGATCTGCAACATCCAGCTGAGAAAAGAGAAAAAATGAAACTTGTTGCACACTGATTTATCCACTTCCAGCCCGTCATTGTCTGAACAGCACCGACAGTAACATGAGGGGTCACACCAGGAACCAGGTGCTAAAACCACTAGATTGTTCTCTCTAAGGTAAAAGTAAATTTAGAAGAGTCATTGGGTATTTATTCATGTTGATTAATATTTTTGTCCAATTTCCATATTTACCACTATCAGAGCATGACATGTAAAAATGCTCTCTAATTAAAGATTCTATGAAGGTAAATGAATATAAAATAGTTTAAAGTTAAACTTTTTCCTCAGTCATACCTGAATGAATGAATGAAACCTTCTGGTGAGAGGAAGATGAAAGGTGTACCTTTATTTGTAGTTCACTGACAGATGGAAACCATCGAACCCTTCCAAACTTGACCCAAGAATGGGTAGAAAATGTTTATTTTTTAATTTGTAATCTTTATCGAACTCTTAAACGATGTTTTTCTTTTTTTTTTAAAACTGCAAATTAACCTTTTTAATACCATTTGGTATGTCAAAACTGTTGTAGTTCAAAATGCATCCACCAGGGGGCAGGAGAAGCATATAAGATTGTGTTTCTTCCATGAAGTGATGCAAATGGTTTCAGAAACTGCATCATAAATGTTACATACAGCATTTAGATGCACAGCAGAACCTCTACATCTTCTGCTTCCTGCCCTTGACGGAGACTTTTTCTATCTTTCCCTCCCTGTCTGCCCTGCGACTATCGCCATACGCGGCTCTTTTCCTGATCATTGTGAGTCTTTATTTGCATTTTTCGTACGTATATTTAAACATCCTTCATCATGGAAATCAGTTGGTTTCCTAGGTCTATTATTGATCAAATTTTCCTCAGTGAAGATGGCCTGAGGGGAGCCTGCATGTCCTGATTGAACCTGTAGCTGGTCACATGATGGATTCCTGGGGTGGAAGGTCATGGTATCTGCCACTTGGCTGCGGAGGACTGTGCCGTGCTACGAATACTTTGACTCTGCATGAGCTAAACCCATAGACTGTAAAAAATAATGGACAAACCCTAAAACCACGTGACCCATTGGATTTTGATGAGCTGAAAAGAAGCTTATTGGGGAGTTCCTTCCTCTGTCATCTTGGCATCGTCACAATTCTTGTGACTACCGGAAAGCCCAAAAATGGCCGATGAGAGCGGAGCTGTGAGCGTGGTGAGGGATGATTGACACCCATCAAACTCCAAACTGCAAGCTAACAGAGCAAACCCGGAGCAAACTGGAGCTAACCAGCCAATGGAGGAAGGCTGGTTAAAGATATGAAGCGCTGCTAGCGGCTAAAAACCGCAGTTGTGCTACTCTAGGCCTCGTTCTCCCGGATATCAGGCACCTGTCAATCAAAAGGACACACCCCTAATTATGAGGAACTTTGGGATTAAATAATATCTAAACGGAGGCGCTAGAATTTTTTTCACTCCCCCCACAGTTGTCATGAAGGTAAACCTGACATTTTAATCCTAAAATAGTTTTTTGTACCAGGCTGTAAACATGTTGAAACATGCTG
>JAVQJG010187862.1:0-12263 GCA_036024015.1 Craterocephalus amniculus | reverse complement strand
TAATCAATGTGCGGAAATAAGTAATAACTGTATTATTGATCAGCTTTATGGGGCCCTCAGGGAACTCGGGGCCCTAGGCAACCGCCTAGTTTTGCCTAATGGTAAGTCCGCCACTGGTTCCCCCCACGATCTAAAGAGATGCATGTTATGTCAATATATGTTCCTGCCAGGGAATCAGTGTCTGGTTGTTTATCCCACCAGCCATGTGATGGCCTGACAGCCTGAGAGAAGGCCACTGCTGCTCTACCATGCAAAGCAGGTATAGAAAACGGATGGCTTTTATTCTGTCAGCTGCTTTGGCGAAGACAAATTTCCAATGCTTTGCAATTGTCTGTAAAGTTTTTCTAAGTCTAAGTGATATGTCAAAGCTGAGGAAAAGCAACACAAATGGCTACCTGGACGTCTCTGGATGCCCAGTTTTTCTACAAACTAAGATAAGCTAAAGGCTAAACAACAGAACAACAAATACTAGACAAGACATATTCCACAGTCAGACCTTAAGCTGGGTTTTTGTGCTGTTAATATTTCCCCTTACTGGCTGTAAATCCTTTGCATCTTACTCCAAAGACATCACAATGGTTTGTCATGCAGCCAGCAGTGACAAGGAAGAAGTTTTACTCTGGCACAGCTTCCATCTTCCTCATTGTATTCATTACTGAACTGTATGACACTTGTAGTATAAGTCATCCACAACAGTCCTTAAAAGTTAAGTGCAGACAACACAGTCTTATGTCATTCTTGGTCAGTGAGAAAAATAATCTAAGGATATTTTTGTTTCTGGCCCATAGTCAGTAACTCAGACATATCATGCATGGCAGCAAGTGGGATGTGAGATGGAAGAAGACCTGTACTGTGTTGACGTAATTGATGTGACTGGCAAACTACTGTGCAGCCCAAAGGTCACTGTTATTGGAGGAGGATAAAACTATGAAGGTCTGTTTCCTTTGGCAGGCGGGAATGGAACTTTCCGAACTCCAGCCAAAGACAAAAGAGACATTTCAAGTCAGCATAAAATGCTACAAAGGCAGTTCTGAGGGCAGCCAGGACAAAAGATAAAATATGGTTGTCAGTAAATACAGCAGTGTTGACAGGATGAACCCAATCAGGCAAAAGGGATGGAAACCATTACTTTCAACCAGACTGGAGCTTTGAAGACTGAATGAATCTTGTGGTGGGACATCCACCCCCCTTCATCCCACTCCCACCAACCCGGCATCCCAGCAGAATTCAGTGGTTCTCTTTCATTTAAACAGATGTCCAGCCAAGCAGTGTGTGTGTGCATGTGTGTATGTGTGTGTGACCCATCCTTCCTTTGCGCTTAAATCCACAATGCGCACATACGTTCTCTTTCCAGGCTCCCATGTGTCATCCTTTACACTCTCCTTTGTCGAGCTTTCAGGGCCAAATCCATTATTACCTCCTGAAATGACAACTCATTTCCACAAATGTAATCATTTCCATTGCCTGAGTGAAGCTCAAAAGTAAACACAGTCTTCTCTATAGAAAGCACAGAGCAAGATCAAAGAGGCTAGATATGTGCAAATTCAAATTTGCAAAGGGAACTCAGATTCGACATTGCAAGTCCCCAGGAGTGAGGATGATAAAGACAGAGGCCATTCATAAGGATTCATGCCAGAGCACTGCAGCCTGTACAGATACACTGCAAATATTTTTGAGTGAAGTTTCCTTACTCAAGGTAAGAATTTTAGCAGAAATTTCCCTGTATTTATGATATACTCATTTTATTTACAGTTTTGTTATTCTATATATAATTTCAAAGAAAAACTAAATGCTGTCAGAAGTAACTGTGGGACACTTGAGTGTGTAATGCCAATGTGGCAGAATGTAGGAGGGCCCAGGCAGGGACTGAACCCACCACCTCCCAAGTGAAAGCCATGCTTACTGACCATTCATGCTTGTGACCAAGTAGCCAGGGTATATCATCAATCAGAGATATATTGACAGGACCCTCACTGTCACACCAATTACAACTTACTGGCCTGTTTAGCTGCTTGTTAACACAAATATCTAATCAGCCAATCAGAGCAACTAATGTCATGTAGACATGGTGAAGACGACTTACTGAAGATCAATCTGAGCATCAGAATGAGGAAAAAAGGGGTGACTAAGTGACTTTAAACTTGGCATGATTGTTGATCTGAGTATTTCAGAAACTGCTGATCTACTGGGATTTTGAAAAACAACCATCTTTCGGGTTTACAGAGAATGGTCTAAAAAGAGAAAAGATCCAGTTAGAACTAGTGGTCTGGACCAAAATGAAGAAGAAGACCATGCCGGGTGCCCCCCTGCAGCCACAGTATACTAAGGCTACAATTCACACAGACTCGCTAGGACTGGACAATAGAAGATGGAGAAACATTGCATGTCGTATGATTCTCCATTCCAGCTCCACATTCAGATGCTAGGCTCAGAATCTGCTCAAAACATCAGGAAAGCATGGATCCATCCTGCTTTGGATTACTTTGGGATACTCAGTACCAGCATGGCCTGGTTTAGCCAGCACACCCTACCTGAGTCCTGCTTCTGACCATGTCCATCCCTTTCTGAGCACAGTGGAGCATCTTCTGATGCTGCTCCCAGCAGGATGATGCTCCATGTCACAAAGCTCACATCATCTCCAACATGACGATGAGTCCACTGGACTCCAACGTCCTCCACAGCCACCACATCTCAGTCCAATATTCCACCTTTGAGATGTGGTGGAACGGGAGATTCTCATCATGGATGCAGCAACTGTGTGATGCTGTCATGTTAATATGGAGCAGAATCTCTGAGGAATGTTTCCATCACCTGGTTGGATCTATGATACCAAGAATTAAGACAGTTCTGCAGGAAAAAGGAGTCAAACCGAGTACAAGCAGGTGGATCTTCTACTAATACTGTCATTTAGCAGACGCTTTTATCCATAGCGACTTACATTTGAGAGAACAACACAAGCAAGAAATCAAAGAGTAGAATGCAGCATTAACAGGTGGACTGCTGGAGATCGATGTAGTTATGTCAAGTGCTAATTAATTTTTTTATTTTTTTTTGTATTTGTGTGTGTATGTGTGTGTGTGTGTGTGTGTGTGTGTGTGTGTGTACCCAACAAGTCCCTTGTAGAATTAAAAACATGCAATTTGGATGTGATAAAGTGACCTGTGAATGAATCCTACATTAAATGTGTGGGGTTTTTTTTATTTTGTGGATATTATGAGAAACCTTTTTTTCTTTAGTTCTAAAGCTACAATTAAAAGCACACAGTATTTCCCAGTTTCGAGGTGGAGCTTTATGCTTGCACTGTGAATATTGGCTATGTGCACACAAACAACCTGCATTCTCCCAGACCTGCTTTCACTGGCATAAACAGCAATTTTAAAAAAAAAGACTGTCCTTCATCAGCCTGCCCACCAATCCATCCCTCACCCTCAGCCACATCATATGTGACTGGTTTAATCGCAGGCCAATCACTGCTGGGTCACAATTAATAAAAGCCACAACAGCCACAAATAAACAAGTCCAAATTGCTGCCTTAATCGAATGATGCAAACATCGGTGAGTTACAGAAGTTCACTGCTGCCACTGACAATTTCCTAATTGTATTCACTCATTCATGGCAATTTTATTAACATGGAGCGGATGTCTTCTGCCCTTCCACTGTCACAGCACCAGGGATCTAATTTCATTATTTTCCACAAGATTTGCTTGACTACTGCCGCCATGCTAGTGGCGCGCCACGGCCAGATGTTTATGCTATTTAAATGAGGAAGCAAAGCCTGTTGGGTAAACATAATTACAGAAAGTTTCTGTTTTCTGTTTTTTTTTCTTTGAAACTTCTTGCGTTTCCTGCCCTCTGTTTGTCTCCCTGCTTTTCCTCCTACATCTTTCTCTTTCTGTCTGTCTTAACTTAACTTCATTACACATATTTCAATTAACATCAGAGCCACATGTTTCTCTGAGCAGGAGCACAAGGTCTGCATGGAGGGTGGTGTACAGAGACAAGTGTGATGCAGCGGACAGCACACACACACACACACACACAAACACAGTGGGCACAGATGCCTTGGCCGACACTTATGTAAATATGATAATTTTTGACACAAATTTGAGTAAACAAATGAAGAGCAGGAAAGGAAAGAAAGACAGGATGTGCACTTTCTTCTGCCCGTGCTTGTTAAAATGAACCCAGGAAAAAAAGTGCATTAATGTCGATGCTCTTGAATCATTTACAGGTCTTTTCTAACTGTGCTGCAGATTAATCCAAACACTGTTGACCCATGGCCTCTTCAGTGTGTGTTCATTAAAACCATCAACCAGCTCAGCCCAATCACACAAACATTACTGCCCGTGGCTGCTGCATGTTAAATAAGCCAGAGAGTCAAGGAAATAGTGTGAGAAGGCGTTAAATTAACTCACTCATGTCAAAATGCTAATAGGCTGGCCAATGTGATTCCAAAGGCTAAAGATGCAATAAGAATTATAAAGTTGGACAGAAAAAAACCATCAAAACAATCTATTAGGGCTAATATCACAGTGTACGTTACAAGAGGTCATTACAAGATTATGTAAACCAAAGGAGAGCATTTGCATGCTGTAGCCATTACCATGCAATTATTGCAACTCGGACACAGACTCTGGTCATTCACACACACACAAACACACATCAAACAAAATGTCATGAGTGCATATAGACAAACTCAACAGCACCTGTCTGCAGGCCGCTCATTTAGAGCAAGGATTTATTCAGCAATGGACCCATTTTGCTGTGTGATTTGAGAGGGGGTGGGGTATTTTGCTCGTAAAAGCCCTCAATCGAACGACCGGAAGCAAAAAGCATTTATTTACTCCATCTGATAGAAAATACCCCCATTTCTCTGCATGCATTTAGTGCCCAACATAGCTGGCTCGATGGCTGAAATATGCTTTGGTGCTCCAGCCATACAAGCTCTTTTTAAGTATGCAGCACGCGGCACATTCGATACCCTTTAGTGCACACGAACTGAGTAGCTGTCAAAAATACAACAGGCATCTCAAGTAATTATGCAGATTTATGCAAAACATTAACAAGAAGAATTAAAGGCACAAATGAGGTGGCTACACTTGAATTGTTAAGATTATGAATAATTACCATGAATCTTTTTGCTCTTAATATAACTTGTTTTTGATAAACAAAGCCTTAATTATCAGAATACTTTGGAGGATTCTGGTGACCTTCATTAATCTTAGACAACAAGTCTCCGGTGAGACTTGAGATGAGGCCTTTCGCTCACGCACGTGCACACACAAACACAAACACGGGAGCACAGATGTGCCTGCATACACATGCGCCAATGCATGGCAGCGGATATGCTAACTAGCCACTTCAGCCCGGAGCAAGCAGACAGACAGGTACGTCTCCTAGTTAAGCCAAGAGAGCTGCACACACTCCCTGGTGTGTCCGGATACGGCAAGCCAAGGAGGACAGATGCACACGCGCACATGCAAACAGCAGGTGACTCAGATGCTCCCTTGAGAATTGGCAGCACCAGGTCCTTCACTAATTACAATTACATCTCACTTTCCTCCCCTTTCCACTTTCATCCAACTTTGGACATGAATATTCCAGCAGAGACATTGTGCATTGGACACGCTGCTTGATATGTCCTATAATTAAAAGCATGATGTGCAAGGTGAAAATACTAAAGAAGCTCAGACTCTTTCCACCTGTCTTTAACAGAGGAGAAAAAAGAGTAGGAAAGTGGATTTCTTTCTCTCTACCTAAAACCCAGTGGGGTGGGAATGGCCAATGCTGCACAAAGTGCACAAATAAGAATTTGGACAAATGATATTGTTTAAAAGAGTTTAGAATTTATTCAAGCAAGGCCAAAAGTCCAAAAACTTCAGTCAATACATTCCCTGTGAATGAAATTCCTGACTAATAATATCATTGTGTTTGATTGTTGGCTGTGTTTACTGCAGTGTGATGACTTTGCACCATGCAACACTTCAACAATGAGATCTGCTCCCATGGGCGTCAGGCACCCAGGGGTCTTGTCAATCAATTTGCTGTTGATTGCTTTAGTCCAGCTGCCATGTTGTGTCTTTTTATTCCTGTCTTCCAAATGATCCCTTGCTTCTGTTTAGTGGAGAGAGCATAAAAGAGTCATTTCCCTCTCTGCATACACAGAAACACTCCTCCCCCTGCCCTCTTCCTCCCTCGCAAACTTCACAGAGGAGGTCACTATTCATGCATGACCATGCATGCTGTTTGAACATCATTGGGAATAAGAATATAAGAGTCGATTAAAGGCAGACTTACTGTACATGTATCGTCTTTCGCACACACATAAAACCACATGAAGACTCATTTAATCAGCTTTCAGTGTGAAAAATAAAATATTCAGAACCAAGACTTTGAGAACCAATCTGCAAATACAGTAAAAGAATGTTATGCTTTAAACAAATATGTTGTTTTTCACTTTTAACAGCAGAAAAAAAGCAACTTCTCAGGTGTGTCACAAGCCAATGGAAACAAAATTCTGTTCACTCCTTTCCCAGTTCCCTGCAGCACGGATGCCATGGATCCTGTTGTCCTGAGAGCACATAATCATGCATATTTTTGAAAAAGCTTTCACGTCTTTGTGTCAAATGTAAACAGCTTGTGCGCAGCTTGTATCCATTAACCCTTTGAGCCCTATTTTTAGGCCTCAAAAACTGCATACCCCTAATGAGATGAGTACAGCTCTGCATCCACAAGGTCTGTTTGAATACTTCTGGAGACATTGGACAGGGAGATTTGTTAAGATGTGTAAACATTACTACGGAAGAATAGCTCAAAAACACTTTCAGGATCATTTTGAACACATCCCAGTGAAATGATGCAGCTGTAGCCTAACCTATGGAGGACAGGAGGGTTTCTGAAATAGCACAATTTTAATGATGAGTAATTAAGGCTGAAAAAAAGATAAATTGTAAAATATGATTTCAAATTCAACAATTCATATATAAAGAAATCAAATTGCAGAAGGTTTTGTAACTGCACATTTTAAATGGAAATATAAAAGAGGAATGCATGCTTTTCATTATTAATTCATTATTAAAGGAGCTATACCCGATATCATGTCCGACTAGTTTAGTTAGCGATAGCGGCTAGGTTTTTTGGTTTGGCGTGACGCTCATTCTTTTCCAATGGGGTTAACTTTCGTAACTTCCAGATTCCCAGGGGAACGCTCTTATTGGCTAATCAGAATCCAGTTCCAAAAGTTAACCCCATTGGCAGAGAAAGACCATCATGCTAAGGCTAAAAAAGTAGCCGCTATCGCTAGCTAAACTAGCTGGACGTGATATCGGGTATAGCTCCTTTAACTACTGTGATTTTTAATTAAATGTTTTTTTAATGTAAAAGGAGAAATAAATAACACAATTCAGAAATATCGTTAGAAATACAAATGATTCTGCTTTTCATTTAAATTTTCTTTTCCCCTATTTTTAAATCCTTTTCTACATTTTTTCTAAATTTTCTACATTGTTTACCACCCTTTTAGCTTTTGTGTGACAATATGGGCCTTTATCAGTAAAAAACCAAGTTAAACCAATCAGAGCTGTTCCTCAACTTTAACTACCTCTTTCATTGGTCAGAAAGCCACTTCTGCAACTCAACAAGTAGCCAACAACTATCTAACCATGTATACAGAACAGATGCTGATAATAAAAATACTTAAAGAAAATAAAAACAGGAGATAAGGAGAAACTTTGACGGAACCATCCAGCATTCATCGGATGAGCTTCTCAAAAAGTTTGATGACATTGAGATTAAGATGTTACTTCGCCGAATTATGAAGACATAGATGTAAAGTAGAGATGTAAGTCTGGGAGTCTGACCATTGAGAAAGCTGGTTGCACTCAAGGAGCAGCTGTGATTGGTTTAACTTTGTTTCATTGCACCAAAGTGTCACGCAAAAGCTAAGAGGAAAAAGGGTAAAACATGAAGGAAAGGCAGTTGCAAAAAGGATTTTAAAATGGGGGAAATGGAAAAGCACTTATACATATCGCACTATTCAATAATGAGTTAATATTCAATATGCAATTCCTCTTTAAAATTTCCATTTAAAATTCTACTTAGAAAACACTTTACAATTTGGTTTGTTTTTGTGTGGATCAGTTCTTTAATTAAAAATTATATTTAGCAATCTGTCATTTTTGTTTCACAAAAAATTACACCTCATCAAAACGCTATTGCTTTTTCCCTCCTGGTCCTCTATACTAAACCACCGTCACATCATAGGCCAATATGAGAGCATTATCTCTGCAAAGGCCAACTGATAAATTAGAGAGGTTTTATAGACAGATAAGGAGAGATCACCAAAATGGCCACTCTAGCAGAGTTTGACCCATTCTGTTTTCAACATCCCTCCACTGGGAGACCTCGATGTTTAGCAGGCTAATCAATAGTTAAGTTCTCATTTCAGACCAAGGGCATCCATATCATACTAATAATACTACAGTAAAGTATAGGTTAGAAAAACAAAACACACTCACACAGAGCACTCCACAATGTTCAGTGTCTAACATACAGACAAGTTCGCCAATTGTTTCACATTCTGGAAGAAAATCTGACAGAAGTGTGTACTGGGTTAACCAAAACAGCACTTGGGTCATTTTCTGACTCAGTTGTCCTACACACAAATCCATACATCAGATTACAAAAGACAGAAGAGCATGTTAGTACCCCAGCACTGACGAATTTACAGCTTGCCGTGGAACAGCCTCACGCTGTAATCATAAGCCACTGCAAGTTTTCTGATGCTGCCTTGTTCATATCGACACCCCAGGTAGGCAGAAAACAAAGGTGCAGCACATGCTAAACCTACAACATGGCATATTTGCTCGACCGTACATATATGCCTGTAGATATCCTTGTCATCAGACAGGTCATTTGCAAAAACATGGGACAAACATATGACCTCACTGTGCACACTGGACAGATCAAAGTCAGGAAAGGTCGACCATCTGTCTTTTATACTTCTCATGATCATGATCTCTTTTTTTTATAGTGCTATATTTCATAACAAACCAAAGAAGTTACATGGTAAATTTGCCATGTAACTGGTTTAATACACCTCAATCATCCTGAAGCTGTAGAATGTGCTCATTTACATGCACAATTTTTCAGATTAACGAATATTTTTATGAAAAAAATAACTTGTCACTTTAGAGATTGTATTTTTTTCTTTATCCTTTGGAGGATAGAATTTTGGTTTATAAAATGTAGAAATCATTGCATCATTTTTTTTCATTTTCTGCATACAGCATCCCAATATTTTGAAGAATTCAAGTTGTAAAAGAGATTTAAAAAAAGAGACTGTTAATAGAGGTAAAGAGTAGCTTTTCAGGAGCAAATTATCTCTGGGGCAGGGTCTGGCAGCCTGGAACACTGCATATACTGCATCATTTGTTATTTCTTTGCAAAAGCACATTTAGAATTTTAAGGATCCATTGAAACATGAAACATTCTGAAAGTCTTATACCAGGTCATGCAGTTATTGAAAAATTCTTTCTCACCACTAGAAGCCCTGTAAATATGAAAGCTGAAACTTTCAGCTCAAATGGTATCAGTGATAACCCCTAAAGTCTTAGAAAATGTTTGTATCATATCAATAAATGCTCATTTGTAGAGATTGTTGTCCTCACAGCTGTGGTTAGCTATCAAGTGGAGATCACCATTTTCTGCCTTTTTTTCATTAAAATAATCCCTGTTACCCAATAATCAGCATACAGTATGAAAGCATTAAGCATATTAGATACAAATCATTCCTCCCTATGTTTCCATGACCAAGTCTCAGTCCCTACCCATGATGTCTGCAGAGATAATGGCTACAGATGCCAGACCAGTACAACTGCTCTGCTGTCCCTAATAATGGCATCTTGAACAGTAATTCAGTCTGCTCTATTGATCATGAAAAAACGGCATCTTTCATTTACATGAGAACAAAACAAGCCAATATAGCTTTCAAATGCTTTACTGCTCTCTATAAAATATCAATGCAGGAATATTGGCCCAGTTTACATAAAAGAGCAAAGGAAAGTAGAAAGGGAGAAAAAATGATGGCCACCGTTAAGCTGTTAGTCAAGAAAGCCAGATTTACCGTTTCTATTTCAACATTTTCCCACTGCAGATCAATGGGGGAGTAAGTTCATTTTCTCTGACATCAATACCGCAGAGCCTGATACAGTTTGCTCCCCTCCAACTGCTTTTCATCCTGGCCACACTGGAGCTTGTGGTTGCTGGTGTTAGCCCAGTGCTTGAGGTAGCAGCTGCCCTTACCAGCACAGGATCAGCTCACCCTTCCATGGTGTAACCTCAGCCACATGGAGGAAGGGAGTTTTATTTATTTATTTATGAAAGGGAAAAAATAGCTGACCTCTCCTGAGCAGTTGGGGGCAATGTCTGCCTCCTTTGTAGTCAGTTTTGGGAACTTTTAAAGGCCTTTTTTCTTCCTACTTCCTGCTCAGCAGCAGGATGCTAAATGTTGGCCCGGTTAGCACGTTTCCTGCCCTGATGTCTGACTGTGGAGGTGTCTGGTGGGTTGAAATGCCTTTGGAGGTGGGCAATGCCCTCGCCAGCAGTTCTCAGCAGCTTCCTCCTCTAACCTGTGCTGAAACCTTTAAGGCAGCAAAGGGAGCAGAAGCTGGCCTGAATGCAGTGCTCAGGGGCAGCCACAACCTCCATCTCAGCACCCTGACCTCACCTCCTGGAGGAGGGGTGAGATGGTTGGTGAAGAACAGTTGTGGGAGGGAAAGAGATTTGGCATGCAACTTTTAGGATACGGTACAAGGTGCATACAAGAAATCATGCTCCAGGACGGAATTATTGAACTCGGTTCACGTGACTTCTGTAACTTTTTTCTATTTTTCTGCTTCTTTTTTCTCTTTCTAACATTGTTTGATGTTTACCCCTATATAAACAGGGCACATGCACAGCTGTAGTGATCAATGGTTTTAGGTTTCTGCTGAACATGAACATCTGCATACTGTGTTAATCTGGCTGAATGGTGTCAGTTGAATCATATTAACTGTTGACACAAATCTAAATGAATAAATGGAAAAGTCAAATGAATTTACTAATCAAAGTTTGATTTTAAAATCTTAATATAAGTTACTGTTTTTACCCCCACCCCCCCCACCCCCACCCCCTCCAGGTTGGAAACATTATGTGTTAGGGTATTTACATTTAGAAAAATACATATCTCACAAAAACAGCCAGTTGGAAACAATGAATTTTAATAGAAAATTCAAGTAGCTTAATTTTTCACTGTTATGTTAAACATAATTTAGCCACCAGATGGCAGAGATATGAGATATGTTTAGAGAAGCAGTGCTGCAAACAAGTGGAACATTAGATTATGATTTGCATAATGATTAGACTTAATCATAGTTTTAGATTGATTCTGCGTTTAAATGATACCTAATCACCGTTTTTGATATGTTTCGAGAAGCAGTTCTTAGCTATTATTATGCTGCAAACAAGTGGAACATTAGACTATGATGTGCATTTTACTTTAGACTTAATCGCCATTTTTGTTGATTTTGTGTTCATCTTATTGTAATTCTTATGTTGTATGTAAAGCACTTTGAATTGTCTTGGACCTGAAAAGCGCTATATAAATAAACTTGGCTCGCCTTGCCTTGCCTTTCCAACTGCGAAACTTGACAAAACAGGTGCAACCTTTTGTAATCACATTTGTTTTGACTTCAAGTTATTGTTTTGATTGGATTAAACATTTATTTAAGAATTGAGTCAATGAAAGACATGGGATGAATCAGACCTAACATTTATCTTTGCATTAAAAATGTAATATCTTATTTAGACTCAGAGGTTGTTAACCTCAGATCTTGATTGCAAGAACTTGCAATTCAGGAATGTCTGGGATCCAAAGCATTCATTATCCACGACTTACTGCACTGATACTGCGAATGGATTTACTTTAGCATATTACAGTGAACACTGTGTCAGAGATCAGGAAAACAGCTAAGGTGCACTTAACAGTTGTGTTGTTTTAATTGCTTTGCATATCTCTTTTTCAAAAACACATGGTTCCTAATCAGTCCAGTTACAAACTATGTGTTGCGGTATATGGAGATTTCTTTTCCAAAATGCTATAATAAATCCATGTTGAAATGTTGATAGAGAAGTTACTAGGTAAACCACACAGAAAAATGGCATGACAAATTCATTTTTTGCAAAAGTAGGCTTTTATAGCATTTTGGAATTATGTATACACGTA
>JAVQJG010187812.1:0-12013 GCA_036024015.1 Craterocephalus amniculus | reverse complement strand
CTTTTAAAGGCCGGCTGATTTTGTTTGTTTGCATTTTTCATCATTTTTGGGTCAATAAAACCCAGCTTTTTGAAATTACCCCCTTGTGTCCTCGTGCCTGACTGCTTGGTCCCTGACAGTCAAAGTGTTGCTGGTTTCTGTAAAGTGCAGATGAGAAAGGAGAAAAGAATGTTGAAGTTACCTTTAGCTTTGTGATGCCACCTACCTTTCATCGACTCACCTTCGATATCAAACAACAAGTAAGAGGGAAATATCATTGGATGGACGGAAAGCCATTTATAGAAGTTGAATCTGAAAGAAAAAATGGCAGGCGGTGTTTAATAATGAAGATGGGGTCCAAACACCAAAAATACAAGAGAGACAATGTTCACCAAATCTTCAGTTGTGCCATAATTCTACTTGTAGGCTTGGTGCATTTTTTGTTCCTATACATCAACTTCCATTTTTTTCCCTGTTGGACAGATATTGTGGATAAGGAAACAAGCATTTTTGACCCGGATTTATGGATACTTCTTCATCTGTTATTTCTAGTTAAAGAAAAAGCCTCTCCAGTTCTTATGTATTTTACGTGCCTACCTCAAAGCAGCTTTACCTTTTTATGGTTTGGTTCTTTGACGAGGTTTATCCACCTGCTGTTGTCTATTCTCACATTAAATAATCTTTTATTTTTTAATTGTACACCCTAAGACTTCCTAAAACAGCATCCTCAGTGATTTATTCTTCCATTTCTTCTTCATTGCCCTCACAGAACTTTTTCTCTCATTTTTCTGACTATTCTTTTCTGAAGAACAGTGCATAACGACATAAATGGATCATTCTTAGGAAATACAAAAATGACAATTAATTTAGCAGAGATTTAAGAAACAGGTTTGATTTTATATATCTGTCATATATATATTTGTCTTTCTTACAGATCTTTAACTGATGCACAATCACCTTTGGAAAGAATTAGACCATGTTTTGAGCACATTTTCTTGAACCTCAAACATTAAAGACACATTCTTAAACCCTTAAGAACTGACAGGAGCTCAACTAAAACCACAAAAACTATTATCACATAAACTGAATAGCACATAGTAGTAACTTGAAAGTTTTTCTTTACTTTTAGCAAGAATCCCTTTTTCCTCCATCTGTTCGTTTACTTGGTAATGTCACAGAAGTTTAAAAAAAGTCTAAATAAACATAGAAAGCCATTAACACAAATAAAGCCTTTTCATACCTTTTGCAACACATTTAGATTTTAACCAAACATCTATATGCTCCTCATTTTCCAACATACTTCTTCACACATTATTAATATTAATAGCAATAACAGAATAACTTACCAGCTGAGACAGCAGTGCAGTGCATAATATTCTTCATATACTATTTCAGGGCTTTAGTTGATGCTCATGTGGAAAAAAAAAGAAATCTGTGAGGAAAACAACAAGACTGAATGAGCTTTCTTTGTAGCCTTATTGTTGGCAACTGACCAGCTTTGAACATTTCTTCTGGGATTTTCTGCTCAACTGTTTCCATAGTTTACACAGAATGACAAGAATATAAAACAACAACAACATAAAAAAGAAAAAAAAAACATCCAATGAGTGGCAGCTCTGCAGATGGAAATACCTTGCTGAGGAGATGTCAGAGGAGAATTGTGAGACAGTTTGGAGCTGACAGAAAGGCTACAGTAAGTCAGATAACCACACTTTAAAACTGTGCTGAGCAGAAAAAAACTCCAGCTCTGAAAACACAGCACGAACATCCTTGAGGCGGATGAGCTGTAACAGCAGAAGAGCGTGAGCCCCGTTTCTGTCAGTCAGGAACAGATATCTGAGGCTCAATCAAACTCACCAAAACTGGACAGTAAAAGATTGTAAATGTAGCCAGAGCGAGGTCATGCAACACTTTTACCTTTTCATTAATCCTTTACTGCAAGACCTGGTGTTTGGAAGCATGATGTCACAACCTGAACATGTTGTGAGTTCAGTGGAAATTAAGTGAAGCGAAAATGTGAAAATGAAGGCGCTTCTGAACATAAAGGTTGAATAAATTATTAGTGATTTTTTTTTCTTCTTTTTTGGCGCAGTTAGTTCCACTTGGTTTATTTGTGATGGTGAATTTGTCTTTAAATGTCTTGAATATAATATGACAGCTTCACATTGAACAGTTCTACTGTGAAATCAATAACACTTTTTCTTACAGATCACATGATTAACTGATTTGTTACACATTTACTGAGACTTTATTATAAACTGTTAAAGACGAAAACTAAAACAAAAGTTTCTTACAATTATATACATCCCATGAGAAAAATATAACTACATAATTAAAAGCGGCTAAGATGCAATGCAATGTAAAAAACAGTTGAGCTTCAGAACTAATGTAATGTGCGTGATATAAATTAAACTAAAACAAATTAGACATAGAATAGCTTAATGCTCCAGGGCCAGTTTCATGTCTGATAGAAGCAAAGGATCAATAATTGTGCACCTAATGGATGCAAAAAATACTTTCCAAACACCATTATAGTGCAGGGGAGCAAAATACTGAGGTGCAGCAGTTCTGTTGCAGGGACTGAGGGTGCGACTGCCTTGTGAACACAATTCTTGGGAGCCCCCAGTTTTTTTTGTTAACTGCAGCACCAACTGACTGTTTCAAGCATGAAGCTGAACCATTAACACAGAGGGGAAGGAGCGTTCTCCCAGGCTCCATCCTCCTTACACTCAGTTCTCTCCTGAGGTCCAAGTCATAGGTTAATTGATGATTGAATGCAGAATATCAGTGTCAGATGGATTACATTTCCGTATCGTACCAGGGTACAGCTGAAAGAGTGAGCATGTGTGCATTATAGGGAACATTCTGGCATTTTGACTTCTCAAATATGAGAACAGAATGATTCTTATTTTCACTAGATTCTACACTAATAAAAGTGTGGCTGTGAGAGCTAAATCCTTCTTCTGGAGATACCCTTTCATTTTACACTGTGAAACGATATATATCTTCTAACCACGGAGGTGTAAAGGGGGAATTTTTGTCTGGATTTATCAGCAGAAAAAAAGAAGAAAATTGAAAGAAAAAAAAGAAGTGTAAGATTTTCACTCTACAGTAAAGCGAGCAGTTGTGGAAGAAAACATAAAAGATACAGCTGGTGACTTATTCCCTGGCTCTTTATAAGTTAATATTAAATGCAGAAATGTATGAATAGTTTGTGTGATTGTCCAAAAAATGCACTGGCTTTCTTTCTGATGATGTCTAAGTAACTTTTCATGTATAAAAATTAAGATTTCATGGTTTCAGCTCTCTGATTACAGTGCATTTGTTGTGAGAGTATCTCTCTTTGCAAGAATAATTTACTGCTTTTTGGTGGTGATTGTAAAGAGTCAGGGGAGAGATGAAACATTGTCAAGGTGTCATTTTTTTCTCCATGAATTAAAAAAAGACTTTAATTAAATCTGAATTTAGATGAAAACTATTCTAATGTTTCGGCCTGCCAAATAAAGTTGGATACTTCTTTATTTAGTTGTAAATTATTCAAACAGATATCTATTTAAGTTAGGCAGTTTTTTTTATCATTTGAGAGTTCTTGCCGGTGGAAGCATCTGTAACAGCATCTATCTAGTGAGGCTAGGAGTTCTTGACAAAATTCATTTCAGGGCACACCCTCTGTGTACAGAGAATTGACCCCCTCCCCAGCCGATAGTCTGCTCATCAAACTCCTCAATATTAAGTTTCTGCTAAACATGGCTAATTTTATCCTGAAAATGATGTTTTGACTTAAATGATTTCAGCAGTTATTAATCACTGCTTCAGATCATACGGCTTTTTGGATTCCATTTGCCAAAATATTAAGCCTTTTATGTGAACAATTTCTTATCTGGGTTTTTTAAGATGTACTTTCCATTCAGGTGGAAGAACAAAAAAAAAATGATATTGTCATATGAACTGATGGCAAAAATGAAATATGTGTCTAAAATTCAAAATATGAGACAATCAACGGCCACAAATGTATGTATTGACAGTGTGCCGTATACCGCAACTCAGTAACCTTTTCTGTGCAAAATGGTCAGGATCCATGAGTTCAGCTTTCTGGGAAAACATGACATATCATGCTGCAAGCTGCAGCTGCAGCTGAACCTAGTTTTTCTTCATACCTTTCTTCTGCTGAGTTTCTTTCTCTCCATATGGCCTCCTTTCACCCACTGACCCTGATCTTCCTTAGACACTGCTTCAACACCTGGGTGCCTGCCCTTGTGAATGCATTTGATCTCTCACCATTTCTCTTCTCACCAGTGATGATGCTGACTTATCTCAGTGTTGCCACATTTCCAAACTTAAACACTCTCCCACTTACATACACCTGCCTTGCAGTATATACTGTGTGTATTTATTATAAAAAAAGTATTTTTTTTCTGATAATAAATTAATCGTGACCACTACCACCATCATCCTCCTCCTCTTCTATTACATAATTGTCCTTGGTTAGATTTAGTGTATTATGATCTCCATTTAATAAGCATTAAAAATCAGGTTGATTCAGGTTAACGGCTGGGATCGTCTGCATAGTGATGAATCATCAGTAGTTTTCTGCAACTATCCACTCAGTGCCTCTTACCTGGATAAGCAGAATACTGCAAACAGATTACTCTCCATTGCAACCTGCAGTTTGACATGCACTTGGCCTACACTGAAAGAACTACTTTGAAGAAATATCAATTGACTTTTCCATTTCTATATTTAAATGGACTCAAAATCTTCGGCGCTCTCCAACCTATCTTGCTTTTATTTTCAAAGTAACTGCCAGCCACTTCAGGGAGAGCATTACAACCTCACATACAATAAAAATCTCACTTGGCCTCAATAAGAAGTAAAAAGTAGCTGACACATTTTCCCTTTAGGGCTTACCCAAGCTGTGTTCACTTGGTCCTGAGACATTTCAGTACTACAAACCTGTACAAACCCTTATGTTTGACTTGAGCCTCTGTACACCTCTGTACACATTCTGTATATCGAACTCAAGGCTCCTATTGTTCTTGTACCAGAGTCACTGTGGACACAGGTTCAGGTTGGGTCGTAATCCTCTGGATTCATGCTTTCAGAGGACATTGTTGCTGCAGCTGGTTCAGCAATGTACTTTACTTTTAAAGCCATGAACTGTTTTAAACTATCAGCTATAAGATTGTTTTTCACTTGTGGAATGATGTAATCTAATGGTGCATTGCAGTTGCCCTCGGAATTCGTTTTTCCGAGATAATTTGGCCGGAAGTGACGTTGTGAACTCGTTTTTCCGAGCTGCGAGCTCGGAAATTGCAGAGGACCCCGAGATCCCAAATCTCAATATGGCTTCTGCCCAGTTTGCGTCCCTTGTTTGTTTTCTTTCTTCACATTTTTGGTTTCTTTTACTTTTTAAAAGTAAATAGCACCATATAGCAGCAGTAGTACTAGCTGCTGATTATAACATTTTTGAAAATGTGAATCGTAGTTTATCAAGTTTTCCTCGCAAAATTGACAGGTTTATTAGAATTATTTTACATTTTATTTCATGATTTTCGGCTTTAAGTGCGGTATAATCATACAAACACACATTCACTATCTTCCACAGGACAGGAAACGTGACTGAAAGCATTTTTTTTAAAGTAGCTCCTTGTACTCTGAAAGAGCAACAACACATACAGCTTTGCTGGAGGGATCCGTTTTTTCTGAGTTTGTGTAACTGGAATGCAGTTTACCTCGGAATGACATCACCAACCGACTTCCACTCGGAATTCCGAGACAACTAGAACGCACCATAATATAGGAACTAGGGCTGGTGGCCAAGCCGCCATGGAGGTGTGCATAAACTATTCCCAGCACTGCACTGGTGATGCTGTTTACTACGTGACAGTTTACTGCAAGACCACCAAGCATGTTTTATGAATGCAAAAATATTGTGGGGGGAGATTGTAAGTACTTTCACCAACAATGGGTAACAATCTGTAAACATTTAGTGCTACAGCGGTTGATTACAGCTAACGCTACTGTATGTAAGGTCTCCCTGTCTCCGTGCTGATCTCTTGTCATTTTATATCAACTCTATACGCAACTTACCTGATCACCAGGGAACGAGCCATGTCAGCATCTGTTTTCAGTCCCCAATAAAGTTGAAGTTGCCCCAACACATATCTGATTTATACTGTATGTGCCTAGCTTTCCAGCTTCTATCATATCATCACGAGATGCCACTGATAAATTATTTTTCCTCTTAGTGACACTTTTTGTACCTCTCTGTGGTGTTGGGTCGTTTAAGAATCCATTACTATCCCAAACAGTAGATTAATAAACTGTGACTGTTTTCTCCCTGGCTCAAAGCTGTTGAGGACGCGCATGCAGCATCTATTGACAACACATCCGTAAGACAGTTTAGGAAATTCAGGCCCGAATTGCAGCACATTCTACAGAACACATCCTGTTCAAAGCAATGGAGAGATACGTGGGTGGGCTCCTTCTTTTTGGTTTTTAATGCTTCATCACTCATTAGTATTGAAAAACTGTACAATCTTTTACAAATCCGGCCCCTAATTCCTTCAAACTGATATTAGTTGAGAACATAAGGTTGTTTTATCCTTAATTAAACATATTATTATTATGCATTTTTATGGTCTAAATATGTGCAATTGATGGATTTTATTACTTCCAGAGTGTGATAAACGCAAAATAAAGAGAAACAACAATCAACTTTACCATCATGGATTTTTTTGTTCCTAATCTTTGATCAGGTCCAGTTCATGTCAGCATTTTACACTGATTTTTCTCTAGATATGTAAACAAAGTTAAAGTTCATAAAGTTATGATTTCGCTGGAAATGAAAATTTTGTCATCACAACACAAACTGTATAGCTGGAAACCAAATTGTTTTCTGGATGCTTCTCTCTGGAAATGAAAGGCTTTTCTAAGGTTTCTTCATACCAGCAGAATGATGGTCAGGCAAATTTGCTTTGCCTAGAGGAGCATAATGAGTATAAAAGCTCTTCCAAAGGACCCCCCCCCCAATCCATTTACCTGCATCCATCCACCATAACCCCTCCCTGCACCATCCCACCCTAAAGTCTTTCCTTCACCCCCTCCTCCCCCCACTATCACACCTCCAGCCTCTCAACTTTCACACACAGCCAGATTCACACACTGGCTCTCACACACCACATCTCTCCCTCCCACCATGCCCCGTCGGAGACAACCCCGGCAGCAAGAGGGCAACAAGCCACTTTTGATGCAGAAATAAAGTCGTGTCACTGACTACTTTGAGATATGATTTTGTACTTGTTCTTGACTTGTTCCCAAGTCAATTTAGCTCCAGTAGGGACGCAACAGAAATAATGAGGTTAATTGTAATGGTCACACATGGCATGATGACTGAAGAGCTGTGAAGTTATGGAACCCACAACTGTCATGGAATTGATATTCCAACATAAATGTGGGGATGCTGAGCCTCTACAGAAGTCAAAAGAAACTAAAAGCAGAGAGAGAGAGAGAGGGAGAGAGAGGGAGAGAGAGCGTTTAAACATCCACCAAGCATTTAATTATCAATTTTTTTGACAATGATTGTGGGCATTATCTTTGAGTTGGAAGCTGTAATAGCAAAATTATCATTATCTACCAGTAATAAAGAATCCTTAAAAAAAAATCCTGGATCCAGGCGGTGATCTGGATCCAATCACTTGCTCCTTATTATATTATGAAGATTTTCTGAAAATGTGATCACAATCCATCCATAACTTTTTGAGTTATGTTGCTGACATACAGAATGACCAAATATAAAGGAAAGTGAGGACGCTCTGCCTGAAATGCCTGGGCCGCAATAAAGTGAAATTGAGTGATCAGAGTGTTTTTCATTTATATTGTCCAGTGAATTTATATTGTATAAATTCTTACCATTCCTGAAGAATAATTGCATGCTCCTCTATGATAAAGGAGTCTGCTCTGCAGGGTTTCCCCATGTTGACTGATCAAGCACTACAGACGCCACTGCTTTTAAGTGAGCTTGCATTGATGAAGATGGAAAAACTTGCTCGGGGTTGAATTACCGAGTTGACAGCCAGCTTTGTAGTACCGCATATCCGGATCCTGAGCATCTGGGTAAGTCATCCCAGGTAACAGAGTTGTCCCGGGTTAATCATGCTTCGTAGTACAGGCCTCATGTCAGGCAATGATGCAAGCATATGTTCAACTGCTGCTTTTTTGTCTTGAGCCATCTGGTCTCTCGTTCTCAAGGTCTCATGATATATCAGCCACATCATGTAACTTCACTTCTATTCCCCATGCCACTTCCTTGGGACGCTTAAGTCATCTGTTGTTTATCACGGAATTTCAAAACTTAACTAAATTACACACATCTACAGGAAGTGGGATAGTTTAAGACCTAACCGGACGTTTTGATTGGTGAGGCCACTGACTATTGGTTTTATTTTAGGTTGTAAAATACTAGTCAAGCTTATTCACAATATTTTCAAAACAGACAGAAATTTGACATTACAGTAAATCTGATATCTTTGCTGTTGCTTCTTAAAACAGAGCAAAACATGGATGACATAAACTGTCACAATCCATTTTGACAGCAGAAGTTAGTGCTTGTTAAATAAATGCGCTTTAACAAACACATTACGGGCTTGTTTTTATGCTTAAGATAATATCTGTATCAGATAATATGCAGATAATACACAAGGATAACATTGTCACATGTGTTCAGCTGAAGTGGAGATCTAAGACATGGCTTGCAGTTTCTTGCACACAGAAGATCCCCACAGCAGTTTACAATGATGCCACAGGGGAGATCTTTTGTTTGTCAGAACTTTATGGTGCCAGTAATGTATGTGTCAACATAAACGTTCACACATGTGAGGCAGTGATAAGGAACCTTATGTATAAACAAATGTGCAGATTGGATAAGGTAGAGAACTGCATAATTAATGCACTGCTAAATCCTACAAAAGCTGCACATGCATTTTAGACACAGTCTCTGGTGGAGGCTGTTTGCTCGTTTAATTAAGCTCAAGTTTTGCAAAAGCTCAGTAGGTGTTTCATTTTTGGAGAAAAAAACTGTCACATTTTGCAAATGTCTTAAAGCTGTAGCTATCATAGAAAGAGCTCCAGCTGCATTTTCAGACATCTGTCTCACATGCAGAGCAGATACACGCCCAATTTAATCAATCCAACTGTCTGCAGGCACCGAAAAGGCTCACGTTTCACTTGTGCTTTACACAAGGAAACATGACCTAAAGGGCTTTTTTAAAAATGCTTTTTATGCTTCAAGTTTCTTTTTCTGCCTTTTACGGGCACGGTCACAGTGATTGAGTGTTGCAGTTTGCGCGCTCCCCAAACTCGGATGACCTACAACCCGGCACTCTGCCTGAACATTGTCTGCAGACACATAAAGCATGAAGACAGACACTGCATGTTACCGCAAGGGTATAAATATGACTTGGCATCATGGTTTTCTAGCACAATGTGCAATACATGCATGTACTACACCTACAGTACTATGATGCGGATAGAGAACAGTCTTGAGCATTTCTTTGTTTCTTTAGACATTGCAAGAAATACGTGGCAACAATATTTTAAACCTTGTAAAAATAAAAGGAAATGCAGGTCAAAAAATACTTTGCACAATTTTAATGAGGTTGAAAGTCAGGTTTAAAAAATGTCAAAAGAAACACATTTAGAATTAAAGTTCAAGACTACTCCAAAAGATTACAGGGAAGTCTTTCTGCTTGAAAACAGACATGGGAAGTGCTTACCATCTGTCTGCTTATTGCACATGTATAAATACAGAAACTTTCGATACCGATACTTGATACTAATAATGAGCAACTTTAGACCTGTATCTAATCTCTCTTTTATATTCAAGATCATTGAGAAAGTTGTATTCAACCAGCTCAATGACTTTTTAAATGAAAGTGAAAGTCTTGATAAATTCAGTCAGGGTTCTGACACCATGAAAGCACTGAAACAGCTCTGGTCAAAGTTTTAAATGTCATTGGGTGAAACACTGATTCTGGTCAAGTTTCAGTCCTGGTTCTGCTGGATCTCAGTGCTGCCTTTGTTACTGTAGATCACAGAATCCTGTTGCACAGGCTGTAAAACTGGGTTGGACTTTCTGGAGCGGTCTTTAACTGGTTTAGGTCTTATTTAGAAGGCTCAGTTGTTATGATCGGCAGCAATGAATCTGAGCAAGTGGCCATGACTTGTGGAGTCCCCCAGAGGTCATTCCTTCTTTACATTTGCCCCCTCTAGGTCGAATATTACAGAACATTGACAATTATTATTACAGTTATGCAGACGATACCCAAGTTTATGTGTCTTATCATCAGATGAGGGCTTGATCTCTCAAAACCACCGACCAACCTCTGTGTGTTGACTCAAATCTGACTTTCAGCAGCCACATCAAAACTGTCACTAAGAAGCTTTTTTACCCTCTCAGATACATCAGCAGCATAAAAGTTTAGTGTCCAAGAAACTCATGCATGCATTGATCTCCAGTAGACTGGATTACTGTAATGGCCTTTTAACAGGACTTTCTAAAAAGAGCATTAACCATCTGCAGCTCATCCAGATGCTGTTCTTGCTTGCTGACTAAGAAATCTGAACACATAACACCAGTTTTAAAATCTTTACACTGGCTTCCAGTCAGAACTCTTCTGATTGTTTATAGAACGGTTTAGGTCCGGAATAAATCTGTGATATATTCAGAGTATAAACCTACGACAGCATTTATCCAAAGACTGAGGTCAGCGGGTCTAGACCAGTCCAGACTAAACATTTAAAAGCAGCTTTTAGCTTTTTTGCTGCAAACAAATGGAACAAACTGCCAGCAGAGATTTAAACTTTCACTAAATGTAGAAATGTTTTAATCCAGGTTAAAAATATTCTATGTTCTCGTTCACCTAGGACTGAAATGATCTTACTATTAATCTTTTTAATGATTTTATTTTATTTGTGTGTGTGTTTGTGTTTTAAATGGATTTTATTGTAAGTCATTCTTGCATTTTATATGTTCAAAATTTTGTGTAAAGCACTTTGAATTGCCTTGAACCTGAAAATGTGCTATACAAAAAACTTGCCTTGCCTCACCTTGACTTATACACTCAGTACTGTTACAACATTTAATCTAGGGAAACTTACATGCAGACTCTGTAATGTATATAACATCAACTAAGAGTCTGCATGATGCATATAGATGAGCAAAACAAAAGCACCACTCTAATCCTAACCGTCAACCTACAGAAGAAAGTGTTTAATATACGATGTGATTACTCATGGTGGTGGTTAAATGCAATACCAGCCACTGTGACATTTTACATCACACTCATCTTTGCAATGAACCATGGAGGCATCAAATGAGAAGTGTTAAATGATGCACATCAATTATAGCCTGCGGTTATTAACTGGCTGTAAATAGTTAGTCATAGAATTGAGGTATAAGTAAACAAGGGGGAATTCTTGGAGCAAATGGGATAGCTATCTGAACAGTTTCCGAAAGACACATACTTAATCTGGAGGAACACTCAGCTGGATTTGCAGAAAGTCCCTGAAAACCGTATGGGAACAGGATGGCAAGTATGACGGATAACACTATAAGCTAATATATTTTTCATCTCCATCTTCATTGTTTCTTACAGTTAACAGATGGTGGCTTCTGGAGGAGTCATTATCTGTTTTTTTGTCATTACATTTACCTCATTTTGAGAATTACAAGTAATATAAATGATTCTGAGGTTAAAAATGGTTCTTGGTTCCAACCTTAACAATATAGATGATTAGATTATGAAACTTTAATGTTAGCCATGTCGTCAATATCAACAACACAATTAGAGTAAACATTTCCCATCGGGATCTATTTTCATAAAAAGAAGTAGCAGAGATAACATTACAGGGAAATTGTGTATAAAAAAGTTTTTCATACATACATACATACATACATACATACATACATACATACATACATACATACATACATACATACATACATACATACATACATACATACATACATACACAC
>JAVQJG010187749.1:0-15576 GCA_036024015.1 Craterocephalus amniculus | reverse complement strand
GCGCGCGCTGGGTGTGGTGGGGTGAGGTGGAGAAAGGATGGAAGGGTTGGTGAGATGGTGATAGCAGGGTGAGATAAAGGGTCCTGAATATCTCTTAGCTTTTAATACCTTTATATTTTGAAGCTAAGGTCGGATCCACGTAAAGATGAGGAGAGACATGCTTCTGACCAAAATCAGTGGAGTAATTCATTAAAAATTACCTGCAGGTAGTGCAAGTTGGATAATGTGATCACAAAGGCTTTACATAATATATTCATTTAAAAGCAACAACAAAACAGAAGGTTGGGTTTTACTCGTATTTCTTAGAGGTTTTTTTTCGTGGGAAGCTTTGGTAAAATTCAACCATAAGAATCTTTTTTAAAAAAAAAAAAAAAAAAGACATACGCTACTGATTATAATATGAAACAGTCTAACAGAACCCAATGCAGGTATTTGATATATAAAGACTACTGTATAAAGGACTTCAATTGGGAGTGGTCTTGGTGTACCCTGAAGGCATCATTCAGCATGATGTTTAGATGAGCCGCTGCCTCCATCTGCTGGCCGGCAGGGCACAGCAGCAGCACTGAGCACAAGTCAGAAATTAAAACCAGAAAAATGCCAGGTGTTAGTTTGTTTCCAACTTCTTACGTTCACCCAGGCTGTTTATTTCTTCTTTAATTTGTAGTTTTACGGAGCTAAAATGATTTATACTCATTTGGTAGTCTGAGAGTCTTAAAAGATTTGTGCTCCTCTGAGTTGGCAGATTGTTGCCCTGCTGCGAGTGCGACAAAAACAACAAACGGATGGTCCTATTCTGAGATAGTCTAATTGTTGGTAGACGGTTGTAAAGTCATTACAAGTCAGAACCATCTGCACTGCTGCAGTATCCTTAAACCCTCCTCTGAATGTGTGAGTGTGTGTTGTCCCCCTGCTTCAGGCTTGTCTCTCTTCCAGCAATATACGTATTTCACCGTTTGCTAGAGTCTAATCATAAATGCTGCCTGAGTGCTGCCACTGAGCCTCCACGTTCTGCTGTTTTTGCACCTTATAAACAGTTTAGGCTGAGGTTAGACTGCAGAGGGCAGTTAGCATAGTTTGTGGGGGAAAGGGTTGGGTTAAAAAGGCAAAGCATTCACTACAAACACCTGCAAATACATATGAATCAATTAATAAGCTGAAAAATGAATGAAATGCTTTTTGCGTAAACGTGTTCAATTTTATGTATCCAAAACATTAACTTACTTAAACACGATGTTTATAATTCGACGGCCGACCCTGTCTTCATTTCGGTAAAATCCTTAAATCGTGCAATTATAACCGTGTCTTCCTATTTAACCCCATACAGTCAAAATAACACTGAATAAGCAAGCTCACCCAAAAAATTCTCATCACCCCTGAAATAATCGCTTGTTTGATGTTCTGCTCTTAAAGGGGGAAAGCTACCTCGTGCCGGCAGCTTGACAGGGCCTTTCTTTCTTTTTTTTAAAATAAAAAGAAGTAAATGTTTTTCGTTTTTTAAAATCAATACCACATAACTTCTTATGTGCTATACAAATTATTTTTTATTTTTCTATGGAAATAAGGAATGATGATACAAGTGTGCGCAGTGTTTCCACAAATGCATTGAACTCCTACCATGTTTAAAAAACAAACATATAAGGCTGCAAAAATAATTTAAAACATGTAAATAGGTAGCAGATGAACATTCAGGTAGTCAAGCATAAATAACATGCATATAACAAATGACAATAGTTAAGCATGTGTGCGTAAAATACAAGACATTTAAATTCATCACGAGACACGTTGCTCTCTCACAAACATGAAACCCTGGAAACAGAAAAAACTCTAGTAATGTTTTAATAACACCATTTACGCTTGTGACAAGTTGAGAATGTTTCCTCTCCTCACCAGGCTCTAAACCATCATCCATCCCAAAGGCTAGTTGTCTCTCTGTCTGTCTTTGTTTTCTTTCTTCATCTTCATCCTGCGATTCTGAAACCAGATTTTTACTTGCCTTTCTGTCAAATTCAGGAGTCTCGCTACTTCATATCTACGATCCCGTGGGAGGTACATGTTATACAGAAATTCCTTTTCCAGTTCCAGAATTTGATGCTTCGTGTACGGGCACCGCTTCTTCCTGGTGGGCTTTGCATGAAGCCAGTTGGTTGATGGGTTGTCTGGGAAATTCGACCATGAGGTAATTAGTTAATAGTGTCGAAATAATATTCTTAGAATTTTTTTTACCTTATTAATTTCTATCTATTTATCTGAGTATATGGGAACTTTAACAAGTAGGCTAATTGCAAATAATTGGCAATTACTAGCAATACTTACTACTATAACAAGTATTGGTAGTAACAAGCAGTCTAAATAAGCAATAATATTCCAAATATGTCTAAGTTTTACCCAGAAAATGTCATATAAAGATTGAAATAGAAAGGCGTCTATATAAATTTAATTTCTTTAAAAGAAAACATTTTGTATGACACATGTTGCAGTCACCTCAGATAATCATCTTGGGGGGAGGGGCATTTGAGTCAAAATACTTAGAGAGATTACAATAAACACAGTATTTACCGAGATTTTCATGTAATAACATTATCATTTTGTCCATCTAAATGAGTTCAAAAAGAGACCAAAGGGAAAAAACCTTATGTCTTACTTGAATCTGTCTCGGTTTTTTCCTCTGCTACCAGGTTCTCTTCAGCGGCTTTAGAAGTTGAAGAGGTTTCGCAGGGAATCTTGGCAATGGACGCTCCGTTTTCAATGTCAGACAAAAGAGGAGCGTGCGTCTCTAGGGTCGTACATTCAGCATTCCCAATAAGAGGTTCGGGTTTTACCTCATAATGCATGGCTGTGGACGGTAATCCTGTTAAACACAAGGACGCAGAGACCGGATCTAAAGCCCAGGAGCGCGTAAACATACCATCGTTGTCTCCACTTGTGTAATGGTGATGGATATAAGTCGGAGTGGATGCATTTGGAGTGTGGGCCGATATGGTACTCCAAGATCCACCAAAAACAGAAGATTTTGGCTGCAAAGGGCACGACTCCTGTCCGCCATATTCGAGGACCGCTGTCTGCTCCACCCCTGCAGCTGATGAGTACCTCGTTGCCATATCTTCCTGCTCTGGAAGAATGCGCGAGTCAACATAGTAGTTTGTTCCCAGTGTCGACATGGCAGGGGGTAAGAAGGACATTAAAAAAAGGTTGGTTGAAATCGTCGCGCTACAGTCCTGAAATGTTGCGTGAGGAAAAAATACAATGAGATAACGGTTTCATTGCATGGTATAAGGTGCTGCTTCTGTGCACCACCAAGGAGCTGAGTGCGTCCAGTAAATTGAACCTTGTCCAAGACTGGATAGGGCGCCCCAAACACGTGACCGTGGGACAGAACAATAAATAATATATCAGCCTATACTGCTCAGCTAAATGGCCACCATTTTCCCCACCATATTTTAATAGCAAGTTCTCGCGCCTTTATTGGCACATATTTTCTTTAATAAGCAATAAAAGATGTGATTTTTATTCAGAGATTTTATTTTATTGCAAAATAGGCTTTGTTGTGCATGGGGGCAAGGTCATTAAATCAGTGAAGCCGTATATTACGGCGAATTATCAAACAATATCATCAAGTTATTTAATGGATAAATATAATACGCTAAATGAGGAGATCCATCTATAAAGCTTTCACTTTGAAAATAACAAAATCTGGTTCAACTGGTTTATATACACAACGCAAAATACAGACTACCCCTATTTTTGTTTAATCAAAGGAAGTGAAATGCGTTTAAATTAAATGATCATTGGGTTTTGCAGTACCTAAGGGACGCACAGCTCTGTCTGCAAGGGTCTACTTTAAAGGCAATCTGCAACGGGAAGCGGGGTGAAGTTATTTGGGTGCTATATAACGGTCCCTTTTTATCACGGGCAATTGGGTTGTTTTTCTTAAGGTTACAACGTGGCTGTCTAAGCTAAATATCACCAATAAAGCTTAGCCATTGTGTCTTTTTTTCTGGAGTAAGCAGACGCATCCGGCATTTTTGAAGCAACTGGCAGACTGCAATGATCATAACCGAGGCCTTGTCTGTCCTGTCCTGTTCTGCTGGACTTATACAAGCTTCCGTTTCACAGCTTGCATTTTTCTTTTACTCCTCTTAAAATCTTAATCTGTTGGGCGGGGGGTCTTCATACGTTTGAAATTAAATGCAACCAGCTTCGCCATATCAATTTCATACTAAAAAGCTGACATGAAGGGGGGAAAGAATAAGAAAATGTCAAGCATCTTGTGTCACTTGTTAAAACTGTAAATATGTTTAAGCAGTCTGTGTCCAACTATAAATAAATAAAGTCAAACATGATTTGATTTTTGTGATGACTTTTATTTACTGAGGTAATGAAGGTGGCTTCGTGTTAAACTATAACAAAATATATAAAAGTAATACACAGATCTCAGTAACATAGGACTAAGTCACGCAGTCGGATCTCATACTAAAGATTTCTTTCTCTCTTGTGTTTTTCAGATGTAGTTGTAGCGTATCAATACAATTAATCTGCAGCATAATGTTTATGGAGAACAAAGCTTAGAAAGAATTGGTTTTAATAGGTAACCAATTGAATTTTAGATGCAACAATTATCAAGCTGTTACACAAGAGTTTTCGGTTTTTGCATCAACGACAAGTCTTTTCACAACCTAAAAACATCTGCATGAAATAATAAAAGAAATCATTTCCTTTTCTCTTGTTTCTGCGTAACATTTGAGTCTGAGCTCATAGGGAGAAGAAGCAGCAACGTGCTGGAAGCCCTCACACATCTATTACAGACCTAAACTACGGCGGACATCACCTCTAACAACTGCAATAATATTTACTGCGCAAAGAGTGTGATCACGGAGGCATTTGCACTTGTACCTGTGCCAGCTTTAAGATGTTAACACCACACAACTCCAAGTCTGCGAGCAAAATAAGACGTCTGCAGTTGGTTTTATTTATCTGACCAACAAAATGTGCAAATATTCCACAACACTTCTTGTGGCTCATTAGAGTCACATAAAGGCCAAAGTGTAACTGTAACACAAGTTTTCTAATAACGAATCCAGCATGCAAATTCCAAAGGTTTACTCAGAATGAATATACCGTACATTATGTACAAGACCGAAGCTCTCAAACATTGTGGTCACATTCTGAACATTTGAAATGGATCAACGTTACACATGTAACGATAAATACAAGTCCACGACTAAATAAATCAGGCGTGAAAACAAACAAACCAAAAACTAATCAATAAGTTAGCAGTAGTGTCCTGTTTTCCATGAACATTCTCACAGCTGGGTGGGGGACTTTGCGACCTTGCCTGGCGGAGGAGGGAGTCTTTGGTGACAATCTCACGAGAAACTGAAGCTGGCAGAGAGATCTCGGAACCTGTTCTCCCGGCTCATTTTTTTTAGTTTCATCCTCCTGTTCTGGAACCAGATTTTGACTTGCCTGTCAGTGAGATGCACGCTGCGGCTGATCTCCAGTCGACGTTCCCTTGTCAAGTACATGTTGAAGAGAAACTCCTTCTCCAGCTCCAGAGTCTGGTGCTTGGTGTAGGGACAGCGCTTCTTTCTACCGCTCTTAGCTGTGAGCCAGTTGGCCGTGCTTTCCATTTTTGCATCTCCTACAATGAAATTAATCCCAATTATGAATGAAAAATGTGACAAATACCATCAGAAAACAGTGATTACATTAGAAATTAAACTATAAAAATGTTTCCAAAATGTCTACGAACCCTGTTCCAACCAATTATTTAGTCCATGCATTTTAAGTTTTACAAATATCTGCTGCACAACCATGAAATAAAGGCTGACACAAAGTCTTATTTATTATTATTATCATTATTATTATTATCCATATGATCGTCACCCTTGAACGCACAGAAACTGGAATTTGCCCATTTTAGCGGCCATAATCACAGTGGCAATTTGCACCTTCATTCTGACTTATAAGCATGTTTGTAGTCTTGTAAAATCATAAGTAGGCCTGCCGTCTTTGATTACTTAAATTAAATTGTAAACAGGACAAATTAGCTTCACTTGGACGGCCTCGATGATCGAGAGCAATTATCACGTTTAGATATTTGACTTTATATTTCAACCTGTAAAAAATAAGAGTAACAACCTGTTACAATAATTAACGTGTTACAATGGTCTGTTTAAATTATTTTTAAACAATGCATAACTGAATAGGCCTGATTTAGAAAGATCAACTTGCTCTGATATTTGGCTCTAATTGGTTAAAGCTTGGGCAATTTCACCTCATCCCCAATAAAAATTGACCTGCATGCGCCTGATTTGCTAAAGTACCACTCCTGGTCAAGCTTTTCCATGTGGTTAAAAAAAAACTACAACAAAAAAACAAAAACATTTGGCTATAAAACACTGATTACATCCCTTCCCCCAAAACTAAATCTTTCTACAAAGTTAATCATGATTCTGCGATTACGGTCAGTTCTTCACCTTTTATTGGCTTTTCTGTACATTCCGCCCTGCATGTCTCAGCTGGCTCTGGAGACGATGACCTTTCTGAGGAAAGTCGACTGTCCTCTCTGGCCGAGGCGCACGGCGCAGAGACAGGCGCCTCCTCGTGGTTCCTCCTGTGTTCCGGTTCTGCAGAGGCAGACGGCGACTGGGAGGGTTGTCCATCCAAGCGGGCAGCTCGTTGCAGAGTAAAGTGATTCATGTCTGGCTGGACATCGTGATAAAGGCTTGAGGTTGTGTATGTCTGTGACAGGCGGAAGTAGCCAGGAACTGGCACGGAGCTGCCGGTAACGGGGCATGATGTTGTCGAATAAGATATCTCATCTACTGTCGCCCCTTTAGGACATTTGTCAGACTCATAGAGACAACATGCGCTCTCCTCTTTTATACTTGGTGAGAATGAACACTGAGCCAAATGTTGGTTGCTGGGCTGCTCCACCCGACAGGGTCTCGACGTTTCCAGCCACGTTTCCATCCCCTGTACATAGGGAGCAGAAGAGAGAAGCACGCTTTCGGTCGTCGGCTCGCTGCGCTTACCGATCGCTGGGAAACAAGAGCCACCAGAGAGTCCATATGAATATTCCGACGCCGGTGGCAAATACAGGCTGTTACTTTGGTAATACGAACCGCTGTCGGTTCTCACGTTGATTAAGGAGTCCACGAAAAATGAATTTCCAGCTTGGTTGTTGGAACATGACATCGTTGTGGTGTAATTTGACGGTGAAAGAAGATAACCCTTTCTGGCTGACATTTCTTGTGCAAAACATTGCTGAATAATAACAGATACTCACGTTTCTCACCGAAGTCTGCAGCCAATTAAAACACCAGGCGACTTCAGACTCCTCCCAGTCCGAGCAGCCAACTCCACTGTGTCACATATTTTGTTTTAGGCCAAGTGAAGAGAAGACTCTGTGAGTAAAGGTTTTGAAGTGTTTTAATAGAAATTTTACATGTCATCAAAGTGATCCAGGACCACCACCCATAAGCACTGAAGGTGCCTCTGTAAATGTAACCACAACAATCCCCCATCTCACACCTCAGTTGTTGAAAGCTGTCCCTCACAATTATGTACAATGCATTGCTTTACAGCCAGTTTTACAACACTGTAAAAATGAAGAGTTCCAGAGGTGCCTCTAGGAAGCTCAGGAGGAGTCGTAGATCCAAAATGTCCATTGTTGGACTTTGTAAAAAGGAACTATTTATGTTCCTTGTGGTTCTCTGAGGAGCATTGTGGATTTTTGTTTTAAATGATGGACAGTACATACTTTTTTATTTTTTATTTTTTACAGCTTGTCGTTTAGCTGCACACTTCCAACCAAAATCACTTGTACCAGAGCCATGGAGCTTATGCCATTGTGTGTGGATATTGTGGGAGCAGATACTAGGACTGTGTCCAAATAATGTTTACAGCAAAGGCGCTGAGGATTTATAAAGGGGGAAAATGGGCACACTACAAGTCAACCTGTCCTGGAGCAACATTTACTTACCTAATGATTGCCTAATACTGACAAAACCGATAGGGAGTTTGTGTATTACGGAATTGATTAGATTACAAATTGTTTATATTGTGTCTTTAGAGAGTCACTGTATCAATTTATCAATTTCTTCAAAGACTTAACACCCGACCTGTGGGAAAAAATACGTAGACTACACGCAGAAAAACCTCAAATGCTTATAAACACATGAAGGTATTTTTAGTAGCCTAATCTAGAGAGAAGATTTAATTTCTCATCCCATCTACTCGCATTTATTTATTAATTTACTTATTTTTTAAGTTGTTCATTCATTCATTCATTCATCCATTCATCATTTCTTTCTCTTTCTTTCTTTCTTTCTTTCTTTTTTTATTTCCTCATTTATTTTAGGACTGAAATGTTAATTCCATTGCAATAATGTTTGGCTTGAAAAATAATCTTAATTGCCTATAGAATGAATAAACACATACATAAATTTATTTTCGACTTTCACAGTAATATTTCTTGCACTCGGTGCACGGATCTGTTGTTGTCATAATTTGAAAATTCTCCACCATGTAGAAGTTGAGTGCAACTTCTTTAAAACTGAGTATTTGCCGTTTTCCATCAGATGATCAGCAAAGACAAACGCTTTTCTGGGAGTACATGCTGTTTAGAAAACAAGAAAAAAAGGAAAAGCTGAAATATCCATGCCTGCTTCTTACGAAGAAAACACTCCCACTGAGGATGGTGTTTATAACAGGCCAGATTTAGGTCAGCCAAAAATTGCCTCCGAAGATGGGATTTACCCTTAAATACAAAACATCGGTCACGTATATCTCGTTTTAACTGTGGTGCCATAAAGTCTAGAAATGAGAGCCACAGTTTATGAACATCCATTATATATGGCGTCAAACCTGCAGCATGTCTAGCAGCAAGAATGAAAATATCCATTAACCCCACCGGATTATTCCCTGTCATGTTTCTGCGCTTTGCGTCTATTTTGTTCTTTTATCATCACTGCCTTATATCACGATTCATATAAAACATGACATTGTATGAGAAGTTTTTTATTCATTCAATTTCCGAGGAAATATCGTGTAATCCATTGTATCAAACGGTGCTGTTTTGTCTTTGACTGCACGGGCTCTCGTGCACGCCTGCAAGCGTACACGCATGGACGCCAACAAATGGTAGTGAAAAAGCAGCATCGAACATCCTGAAAACAAAAACTCTCTCTATCATTTTGTTTTTTGCATCACCATTTGTTTTAAATTAAACTGAATGTTTCTCAGTTAAGAAACCTTTTATTCTTTTCATGTTAAAGATTGAAGACTTTATTCAATCTGCAATCCAAGAGTCCAGGATGTGAAAATCAAATAAACTAATAGGCCTACCTTTGTTGCAGCATTGTTCTGGTGACCTTCTAATAATGCTCCCATTAGATAATAACATTGCAGGAGAAACAGCGCCTGTAGATTTGTTCCTTTCAGATGAAGAAGATATTCTTGAATCACACACAGGAAATAGCAAATACCGTAGTAAAATGATGATATTTCTGTGCCTACCTTACTGAAACCCTGAGGTGGAAATATATTCTAAAGCAGGTGATCGATGAGCCAAACTTCTTTTATCACAATTCACGACAATGACATTGATCTGAGGAGCGCCACCCAGTGGGCACAGAACGACAGCAGTCCCACACACAACACGAAGCGAACATTCCCACCACGGTAAGATGCAGAAACAAATAACGACGAAAGGGTCCGTGAACACACGTTCCAATGCTCTCAGTCGTTGCTTTTCAGTACCCTTAAGTCACAGTTAATAACCTTGGTCTCAGACGCTTTATTGCACTACACTCCAAATGCTCCAGACGAATCCGCCTTTTATGGCCAAGTTACTGGAGCAACTGCGAGGATGTGCAGCAATCAAAAGCGGAATTCCTTGGAGCCCCACAGGATGCACGGTTTAAGGAAGGCACCAGGACCCTTATTAGCTTATGACAGGCCATTCAAGTTGTTTTCAAGGGGGCTGGTGGTCGATATAAAGCCACTTGAACCCTTTTTATCCGTCAGAGTTAAATAAATAACTTATTTCAAAGGGGTTTGTATCTTTGTATTTCAACAATCCAGATGATATGAAAATGGTCATTCATTAGTCAGTGTAATACTAACAGTCATTTAAGGTTTCTCCATCTCTTTATTTATAAGGTACCTCTAAATGAACCTGTCTGCTTTTTACTTTCAACATTTTTCATTGGGTGGATAACAGAATCAAACACGCATTGTTGGGAAAAAGCATTTGTGCAATCTTAATGAATCAAAACAAGCGATAATCATGTTTCCGTCAGTGCTAACAGGCATGGTAGGTCAAAAATCAGCTTTTCTGCACCCCCTTCACTGCCACGACACACGTACGCGCGCGCGCACACACACACACACACACACACACACAGAGACGAATGGACCCTTTGTAATGGGTATCAAATAAAAGCTACAAAGTATCTAATTTCTTGAAACTATAAAACATTAGACCTATATCAGTATATCTCTTACGGACGACATGCTGGCATTTAAAGGAAAACATGGGGTTAGGTTTTATTTGGAGATTTTGACACTTTATAAGCGGTTTGTCCTTTGGATGAAGTTAGAAAATAATCCAACTTTATGACCTATGCTCAACAAACCGCATACACTTGGAGTAAAGTGAAGATGTCAAATGCACTCAATTAAATACATAAAAAGAAAGAATTTGTATCAGATTATAACTGAACAAACTCACTAAATATGGGGACCACTTGATCACCCCTTATAATGTCACAATGAAGTCTGTATTAGCTCCCAGAACAAATGAAAGAGTTCCTTGTGTGTGTGTGTGTGAGAGAGAGAGAGAGAGTGTGTGTGTGTGTGTGTGTGTGTGTGTGTGTGTGTGTGTGTGTGTCATCAATATGCATTTCAATAAGCAGTTTAAGTGGGAAAACATTTCTTTTTTTTTTAACAAAAAGATACATTAATCTGTGGATATCAAATAATATACCAGATCTTATGGGTACTATACACATACCCATTTCAATTTGTTATTGAAATAATAATAATAATAATAATCTTTTAATAATAAATTGTATATGATTGGTTATTTCTGGATTCTGGCCAGTTTTTGTAAAAAAAAACCCCTCTTTAGCAGATGATGACAGTAATGTAATCTGGATGATAGGGTGCATAGCAGTAGTCTTTGTTGATTTTTTTGTTTTTATAGCAGGGGGGTTGTGGTGTAGTACTGTAAACGGTCTCTGTTTAGTTTCTTCTCTTTCATCCTCCTGTTTTGAAACCAAATTTTGACTTGGCGATCTGTCAGATTGAGCATCCGCGAGAGCTGTAGACGTTTCTCTTTGTTGATGTAAACGCTGAAAAAGAACTCCCTCTCCAGTTCTCTGATCTGATACTTGGAGTACGGACATCTCTTCTTGCGCGTCCTATGAGCACCTGGAAAACAATGAAAAAGCCAAAGTTCACCTCGTCAGATACACATTGCAACAACATGAAATCAGCAGTCTATTTCTTGCACTCCAGCACCAGTGGTGGTCTGGCTACATGAGGTGTGGAGTTCAAGTGTCCCCCAAATGAGGGCCTGCATGACCGAGATCTGCAAACAAAGACTGTGCTGGATAGTTGGACATGTTGGCCATGAAAGGTTTCATGCAGTCATGAAACCTCGCTGTAATCTGAAAAAGGATTGGAACGGTTATTATGAATGAGGGCGTGAGCCTAAACCAAACACCGGGGTATCAAATATCTGCTGCTCTTTTACTGTCTCCCTATGATTTCAGTGTGTAAAGAGCTGTTGTCAGTGCTGCTCTTAAGTGAAGCAAAATCCGTAATAGAGAGCTGTTGCTATATTTAATCTTTGCAGTCAACAAATATTGATCCAATGAGGCATAGTTGGAGCCAAAGCTGCGCCGAAAGTTAAACTGAAATTCCCCAATAGTCCATTTTAATCCATACAAAATCAACCAAAAAGTTAAATAACACACTAATAACATTAATATAACTTACAAAGTAATCACAAACACGGAAACAAGTATGGGGGGTCTAGCGTGCATTTTAAAAGTTTACGTTTGTTTTATGTTGCTGTTTTAATGCAAATGTAGGCTACTCATCGGAAAAATAAACTATTTGGGTTATAGGCCTAAATGTTTTACAGGGTAATTACACAAGCCCACACATGTAGAGTAAAATTCAGAAATCCTGTTTAAAATCTTAAATACAAGCTTAACGCCAAAGTCTTCACGGCCAATTTCAACCCCAAGCACGTGATCTTGTAGTTTATAACATAGTTTTGTTAAAGGGTAAATCTGCAGGCCCTCCATAAACCTTACGTGCTTATAAAACTGCATATAAAAGGCTTTAAGGGCGACGCGTTAGATTTTTCTCCTCGCATGAAAGCAGGTTCACTCACTGCTGCCTCTGCTCTGCTTCTCCTCGCTGTTCCCGGAGGACGACTTGGGGCTGCAGCTCTCCGCCGTGTCTGATCCGGGGTGCGCCGGAGCGGGGCTAGCTCTGGTCTGTCTGTCCGTGTCTGTTGTTGCTTGTGCTGTCTGTGTGCTGTTGCCTTCCGAGCCCCCATAAGCAGTGTCGAAAAACTGATCAAACGCCTGCGGCAGGACCCCGTTTCTGCCAACGCTGCCATGGAACCCTTGAGTCGAGTTGGAGGCGCTGGAGTGGCTGGCGCTGGCGCTACCTTTCACAGGGATCTCTCCCCCCCGGGAGGTCTGGCTCACCCAGCTATCCCTGTGTACGATGTCCTCAGCATAGCAGTGTGAAAGGCTCCCCCTGCCGTGGTGCCATTTACTTGAAGTATCAATGCCATAGTCTCTGAAAGCCACATCTCTGACGGATGGGACCTGTGGCAGGGCTGAGGACTGGTAGGAGTATGTCATGGGGCAGGAGGACTGGCTCTGGGTTAAATAATGAGGGAGACCCGAGAAGTCGGCTCCGGAGACGTAGTAAGTGCAGCTCGGTAAATACATACTGGAGCCAGAAATCCGTTCTTCAAAATCCATATTCTGTTGTTAGAAACTTTCTATGAAAATCCTCGCATTGTTCCGCTGCGACGCTGCGCTCCAGTCACTTTGAGACAGACTGGTGGAGCAGAAATCCTTAGACGTGCAAGCTGACGTGGGGATCCATCTCTATCCATTCCTGAGGGCCAAAACCATGTGACCATTGGCATAATATGACAGATAGCCTACGTCTTAACGTGTAGGCTATGAGTCAAAGACCTTAGCTATAAAGTCAACCAGACTGCACTGAAAGGGGAAAATACTGAAAAATGATTTTTGCTACTTCCATGCTAAAAACCCCTTATACACCGTCTTGCAGTCAGGTTTTTATAGTAGGCTAGAGTTTCTATCGGATTGCATCTTGGTTCAGACTATAGATTACTACATTACATAGTGATGTAAAATAATTAGCCTACACCTAGTTTCACGCCAAGCTGCATAACCTGTCTTTATTTTTCATTCTATGTCATTTTTTCCACCTTTAACTTGGTTTAAAACCTAACCCTCACCTTCACCCTAACATTAACCTCGGACCGGGCGCCTGCATTATTTTAAAAACGAAGATTACATTTTTAACTACGTTATTCAAGGTTTGTCACGCACCTATAGGGGATAGCCTGAGTCAAATGACTTATTGAGTTTCCCCGAATTAAACAGTTTTGCTGCGCCACTACTGCCGTGGATTAATCTTGGCTATTGTGACATTTCTTGTTTGGCACCGAAAAGACTGTGAAGTTTGATTTTGTAGGCTTTCTCTGTGCATATAATCTCACCCCATTTGCTATATATAGACCCATCAAGTGGTGGAGCAATGTGAGTCATAGTGTCAGGCGAGAACAAAAAGACAATGGACTGTAAAAGGAGGCTTGATTATCTTCGTTGTTTGGAACAGCATTTTCTGAATCAGTTAAAGCACACTGGCTTTGCATGCTTGTTCTGATACGTAAATCAATGTTATCTGTATTTTTAATTGCCAATATGCTTGTCTAAAAAATCTCAAACAGAACGGGAGATTTATTAATCCGAACCAAGACTGCTTTATCCAAATGATGATCAGTGGTCCGCCAGTCACAACAAAACATGCCTCTCACGTTCACCTCAGACGTCCATGAGCTATGAATGAAAGGGGTAAGCTATTTGCAAAGTGGTCTCCAGCCTTTGCGTCGTCCTCTCGGTCTTTGCTGCACCCAATATAAACTTTAAATACGGACTATTTCCCTCGCTCTAATCCACTTTCATCATCTCTCGAAGTGAGTGGGCACGTGTGTCACAAATTCTGTTAACGCTGATTTTTAAAAGTTGTCCGGATTTGCTTTCACATCAAAGTGAACGAATTGCATCTGTCATTAGGGAAACATAAAGAGACAGTAAATTATTGTTTATGCAATTCTGTTTTACTTTAGTGGTTTTCCAACGATTGTGTTGTTACTGTTGAACTATTTGCCATGTCGGTGATTGAAGTTCTAATCGAATTTATTGATAACAAAATCCAACTCTTGGTTCTTTCGTGAATTATTCTATAGATGAATCAAGATTGAAGACTGGAGGGTTGAGTTAATGTTATAAATGCATTGTAGTCTATTGTTGAATTTTTAAAGAGAAACGGGTAGCAGCTTTTAAGTCGCATGTAAACAAAAGTCTGGTCTGATTTGCCATAACATAGGCTATTCAATAAAACCAGATGTCGGTTAAAGTACGTTTCCTTAAGATATTTGAATAGACTGGATTCATTTTATAGGTCTGCAGAAAGACGCCTCGGTGTTGTGTTTGATGGTCTTCAGGTGCACAGTCGTAGTCAGAGGCGATTCATGTTCATGTCACAAAGCTAAGAGTTGAAAAATGTAAAGTGTTTTCTAAGTTTCACAGATTTTTAGGTCGACACTTGGGAATTGTAGCTATTTCAGTGCAGCATAAAAAGCTGCGTGCGCCCCTTGTTTTGGTTCCTGACCTCATTTCACAAGAAGGTATTCTTCAAAGTTTAGATTAAAGGTGTGGTACCAAAATGATTTCAGCATTCAGTCCATAATATTTGTGTTTCAAAGTCAACATGGCAGTATATGCAAATTTCTCAACCCATCGAAAATGTGGTTTATTTATTGGACATCGATACTCCGTTAAACATAGTAATCAAAACAGTTTTATTGAAGTTCATTTACTTCTCATTACATGAAAGCAGCTAGAGTCAGCAAGATGCATCAGCATGTTTTAGTACGCTCTGAAATCAGACGGTGGTGCAACTCTTTGTTTAGATTTGAATCGTCATCTTCTTAGAAAATCCACCAATTAGAGACTAAACAACTACATATTTCACATCTTCTCTGTGCTTTTGTAATATTTATGGTAATTTGAAGTGGAAGCATACAAATCCGCTTCTCTGGAAGAATTTTTCAATGGCTCAACCAGGAACAGTTAGGTTGCAAAAGCGTTCAGCATGAGAGAGTGTGAGAGAGAGAGAGGGAGAGAGAGAGAGTATTGGTGTCTGAAATTTTTAATTCGTTTTTATTTTTGTTTTTTATTTTATATTGGGAAACCTTTAAACTTTCAAGCAGAGCCAGCTGTA
>JAVQJG010187701.1:0-22395 GCA_036024015.1 Craterocephalus amniculus | reverse complement strand
AGACTATATTTTTGTATAGTGATTTAAACATGTTTATATGGGGACATTGCTTCATCATCCAGGTCATTCCACAATTTAACCCCACATACAGACACACAAAAACTCCTTCTAGTGGTCTTTACTGAGTGGACGTTAAATGTCATGTTCCCTCGAAAATAATAACTATAACTCTCTATGTCTGAAAAGATTTTGGATATTAAGTGGCAGTAAGTACCTACTAGCTTTAAACATGATCTGTGCTGTATGATAATGAACCAGGTCCTGAAGTTTGAGTAAATTAAATTAAATTAAAATCACAAAATAAAACAATGAAAGAAAGAAAGAAAAAAGAAAAAAAAGATGATAAAGTCTTGCAGCTTGGAAGCAGAAACTGTCTACAGTGTGTTGACGTGTTTATTTGTGCTTCAGAACATACCTAGAGTGGAAAAGTCATTTATTTCAGCCTAATCCGTCAGCACTGCTGAGCCAGGGGATGTTTGTGTGCACTTCCACTAAATCTGCTGCTCAATATGCCCATAAAGATCCGAGCATAATTTAATCCAGCGAGCTAATTGACAGTAATCCATCTGTGCTGAGACACAGTGGCTCCGCTGACACCTCTGGAAAGAAACGATCTAATTCAATAACTTTTATTTAATGTGTGCCTTGTGTTAAATAGGCTAAGATTTAATAAAGAGACTGAATCACACGCTGTTTGAGTCAGTCATTACAGGCCTCTCCAAACAAAATATTATAATTATAATGCTTTCATGTGCTGTTTTTTAAGTCAAACTACCTGGCTTTACTCAGAAATATGCACATTTATCCACATCTTATACCTTAGAGACAGACAAGTCTCCATTGTAACCCTGCAGGAGAAATATTCCTATTCATGCAGGGACAATGGGAGAGAAGGTGCCGAAAAGAGAACACAAAGGAGGCACGGATGGCAAATAATTGCAAAGAGAATAAGTCCTGACATGCAGAGGGAAAGGCAGGAAGACAGGGAGAGGGGAGAGAAATCTGTTGCAGTGAAATGTGAGGAGAGAACCCCAAAGACCCACAAGTGAAACTGACTAATGATGTGAACAGCAGCTGCGGAGGCTATATAGGCTGGCTCCGTGTTTTTATGAATGTGCCACCATCCTGCATCCCCTCCTCTCACCTTCCATCCATGTGATGCATCGCTGCTATTACCGCTCGCTTCCTTCAGGAAGCTGAGCTCCTGCCATCATAAAATGCCGTAAAACGTGTCGAACAAAGCGAACTTGCTGATGGGAGGCCGGTTCGTTTTATCTGTCAGTGACCACTGTGTTTGTAATGAGTGCAGGCGTTTTTCTAACAGCCTGTAGGTGCTGTAAAGCAGTTTGCTGAACATCCAACACTGATTGTGTGTAAGTTATATCCTGTGTAAGCGGCTGAATCATGTGGCTGGATTAGCTCGTGTGCAGCAGCAATCAGCTCTGCCGGCTGCTAACGAGACATTTATATGATTCAGCTGTGTTGGAGAAAGAACACATCTAAAAGTTTTAGGGTTGTAGCTCTGGAGGGCCAGATGTGTGCACCTCTGCCTGTAAGTTTTATTTTAACTTTCTATCTGCTTCATAATTGAACAGTTCTGTGGCAATCATTATCCATCTGTTAATCCATTCATGGCCTTTTAATTAAGATCAAATAGAATTTATTTTTATTCTCCACCAATTTTTTAATGTTATGATTTGAGTGTGACTGTGTGTGTGAGGGGTAGGAAGGGGTGGATTGGGGGGTTATATGTGTGAGTGAGGGGGGATGTTTTTTTTGTTTTTTTGGTACTATGATGTAAGTTTATACAGTGTCTTGTCAAATGTGGACCTTGAGTCTGTAAATAGTTTACATATGTATATATATATATTCTGCGTTAGACCTCTTAGTAAATTACGCCTTTACAGACCAACCTGAGAAATTATGCGGAGAAACGGCAGTCCTCTGAATCTGAGGTCTTTACTTTGCCCTTTAACTAAATGTGTGGAAAAAATCAGAGTATATTTATCCTTTATTACTGCATATGTTACGTCAACATTATTATTATAGTGAAGTGTTCGGCTTCCTGCTGGTCAGCATAGAAGTACTACATCCTGCAGGGTTTTGCAGAAATGTCACAGAAACTTTATGTATCAAACATGATACGCTCGGTGTTATAGGGATAACGCGGGATTGGTAGCCGCTATCGGCAGATACATAAACCCCACCCACAGGAATCTGTATCGGAGCGGTATCGGAGCATCTCTTGGTCAAGTGGATGCTATGTGATGATGCTATGCTGTGTTGGATGTGTCTGTTTTTCAGCCAATGACAGAGTGTGCTGTCCTCATGGTTTCCAGAGGATGCTGGTCCAGAGGATGTGCACCACCTCCACACCAGGCGTTCCTCCGCTAAGATAAAATAGTCCCGATTATAAATGCCAGTCTGAGACCAAACTGGGCCAAAATCCTAGCGTTTGTGAGGAAAACTTCCTGTGTTTGATGAGAAAGTCGATGTTTCCTGGAAATAAAAAGAAATATCACTCACCTTCTCTGGGGGAAATATCTGCAGAAAATGGCTGAATTTGAAAAGAGTGACTACAATATGCCGGCACAGATTGTGCTCAGGTGGCCCAGCCAGATTACCGAGGGATTTCCATCTACCTGCCTCTGCTGAGGAGAGATGGAGTGTGGAGAAGGGGAGCGGGTCTTTGAAGATGTGGTCAGAATCAGCTTTTAACGGGCAGGAGGAAGCAGATGTCCGACTCTGATAAGCAGCAGCATTAAAAAGTGAACCAAGGGCAAAGTGCAGCCGGACTAAAGCTCACACAGCGGCATCGCAGGCAAGCCAGACCAGTCTGCCGCAGAGACGAGGAGCAGAGTCATGTGACGTCTTTGTTTGCAAACTGTCCTGTGACGGAGAGGAGAACCCCCGCTGTGTGCGGCAGCAGCGCGGTGCGATCACACTCTGCTGCAGCATGAAGTCATCATGGACCTTCCGCAGAAAATCCCGTCAGTCATGTGGCAATGCAACCACACAGCATAAACACGCCGTGCTAAACACTCCATCAGCTGCATCTAACGCCGCAGAGCTCCGTTTGCAGGAAGCACACACACACACACACACACACTTTAAATCACACACACACTCGTTCTGCACAACAGCAAACAAAGTTGATGATTTTAATCACCATAACATGCTGAGAACACAAACACACCCTCAGGGTGCTAATCAATTACTGCCGAGCTCACATTCACGCACCCCCTTACACACACACACACGCACACACACACACAATCAAGCTAAAGCAATTTTACTCCCATGCAGTTTTTCTTTCCGTGTGTGTGTGTTGCTGTTGTGGCAGAAAGCTGCACGCTCGGCTCCACAGGCTAGCTAGCGACACATCCGTGGTGTTTATGAGGCGTCGCTGGCCGACGTTTTTCTCTACAAGTTAGATAAGATTATTTTTAGACGGGCACACGTCAAGCTGTCCTTCCTGCTCTTCCCCTACGCCATCAATCACAGCAGGTTCAGCGGCGCCGTCAAATGGGAAGCAAGCGTCAGAAAGCAAACTGTGGGCACGCTTACAACGATGAAGCCACTCGGGCTAAATAATAGAAAGAGGCTTTGAAAAATCGAAATTTGGGGCAAACAGAGTAAAAAAAACAGAATTTGCATCTTTGCTCGGATGAGAGCCTCGGTAACGGAAATGTGGGGTTAATCTCCATGAGGACCAGCACACAGCAAAGGTGAACCCTCCTCAGCGCTTGGCTTCCTGACGCTGTGATAGCTATCATTATGCTAATACGGGGGTCTATCATAATTATCTGCTAATTGACTGCCTAACGAGCTGCTGTTCATTAGAAAGCTCGTTAATACTCCATCATCGCCGCTGATAGCTGTAATCACAGCAGGACGGGCTTGAAGGTCTCACACCAGCGTGCAGATGCAGGCCTGAGCCGCCCGGCGCTCCGTGGCTCGGAAACCGGAAGTGTGTCGCTCCAAGTGGAAATCCCCGAACAGAAAATAACAGAATTCCACATGTGGGCGCAAAAAGAGGCGGCACATGCAAACCTGGTGTGGGACCATGCTTCTGTTTCCCACGGCTCCGTCACATGTCCCAGAAGCACACGTCTGCACAGGAAGCTCGTATGTTTGCACATGCATGAACGTGTGGTTTCCCTGTTAGCGCCGGATCATTTCCTAAAACTTTGTGGACGAGCATCACACTCGTTTTGCTCTTGCAGGGTTCATGTGAAATAGTGACTCCGTTTGCTTCCATCTATACTCTGCTTTCCTGGACTTTTACATTTCCCCGTTTACATGCGCGAGCAGAAAGAGTTCCTCCTGTATCCATGATAGCTGCAATCATGTGGAACGTCCCGGCGCTGCACGGAGAACGTCATGATGTAAATATGCGCTATTTTCCGTTTATTCCAGTATCCATGGCAACAGCAACAACAATAACCCAAGGCAGTGGCTTTAGCTTGCTCTTCGGTGTTGTGGAAATGTGAAACTCATCCAGGCTTCCCGTTTCCAGCAGAGCCCACCAGACACTCTGGATGAAGGAGCTCAGGCCAGACTGGTGGGAAGTGGGAAAAATGTTTCAGTGCCAGGTGGAGACGAGGCTTCCAGAAAGTTTACTGGGACGTGGTTGTCAAGGGAAAGGTTTGTTCCCATTTACCATGAAATGATCGTGGATCGAACATGTAAAACAGGATTTAATGAGTGAATGAAATGATTGAATGAAAAATACTTAGAGGGAAATTCATTGTTGTAGGAGAGTTTTTTTTTACAGTAATATTAATGTAATGCTTTTTTCTTCAGCCTGATGGCTGCTGGAAGGAAGGATCTTCTGTATCTCTCTGTCTTGCATTGGACTTGAACAAGCTTCACACTCTGTTGTTTTATCACAGCGTTGTGTAGAGAGTGTGAAGAATCCTCCATCATCTTCATCAGCTTGTGCAGAATCAGTTTTTGGACAATCAGAGTTCCTCCAAGCACAGAAGCAGCTTTCTTTCTTCATCAGTTTGATTATTCTACTCAGGTCTCTGGTTCTGGTTCTTAATGTTCCTTTCAGATATGATATCCCTACACGCGTTTCCATGACCAGATATTCGGGTTGGAAAAGGAGGAACCCAGGGGTAATATCCAGGTTTTTAAAAACCTGATTATTTGCGTATGTGTGTTTCTGCTGATGTTTACATGTATTGCGGTTCTGAAAAGGCTGCATGCAGACGCAGTCATTGCTGCTGTCCTCCCTCAGCCTCAGAGTTCAGAGCGGAGCCGACGTGCTTCCCGTCAGCCGCTAACGGTGCTGCGCTGTGTGTTGCAGGAATGCCGCTCAGCCTGGACTGCAAGGCCTTCTTTGGCTACAGCGGGGAGAACAGGAGGCCCATCATCTACTGGATGAAAGGGGAAAAGTTTGTGGAAGAACTGGCCGGGCACATCAAAGAGAGTGAAGTCAGGTAAAAACAGCACACACACACACACACACGTGGAGAGGACCATCAGATGAAGGATAAGTCCTTAAAAACACATGAAACCAGTACAAAATTCCCAGTTTCTGTTGTTAATTAATTCCTGAACGAGCTGGAGCTCGGCTCCTCACGCTGTCAGGATCTAATTTCCTCTCTCGTGATTCATGACTCGGTGAGGCGCGCTCTGACAGGGCTCTTCTCAACTTCCCTCAGAAATTATGAATTCTAATAATAAAGTTAAATTGAATTAATTTTCTTCCCTGTTGGGACCAATTACATCCAACTCTACTGGGAAAAGCCTGGTTGTCTGCGGGGCATCTAGTATCATTAGAACAACCATGGCAACCGTCAGAACATTTACAATGTCACACTCGTTCTCACACATCGGCAGCGAGCGCGAGGAAGGAGCATTAGCGTTTTTAAAGACGTCCCCCGTCAGGCCTGACCTTGGCTCGGCTTCACGCAGAGTTTCACCGTTACTCTGGTGAACGAGGAGAAGTTTGTACGCCTCTTTGAATAAGATAAAATAATAAGACGTGCACCTTGGGTAAATTCCTGGAGAAGTTTAACTTTTCAAATGCTGACAAAGGAAACGCAGAAACTTGAGCGGGGAGTGGACTCAGCAGAGAGCAAGATGTCACATTAGCATCGAGAGGTTTAAAGCCTCAGGAGCTCCGTGTCAGCTGCTACCTGTTTGCAGCTAACAAGCTATGTAAACACATGCAGAATGGTAGCCACCTTCTGAGAATTTACACACAACTCAGAGGTAATAGTTTGGTGCAGAGGTGGTAAATTCTGCAGAGCAACAGATACAGAATAGAATAAAATACTTTATTTTGAATGTGTTGATCAGAAATAAACAGCTTAATGACCAAATGCACACATATAAACTGAAAAACAAACAAAAAAGGAACTGAAAAGTTAAATTTCATGTTTGTAAAAGAGTTGGGGGGGGGGAGTACAAACTTATATATTCCCACCCCATTTTTTCCATTAATAATATCTAAGTATTTTACTTTAGTAGTATTCACATTAGACATACATACATTCGCTATATTGCCAAAAGTATTCGCTCGCCAACCAAAATAATCAGAATCAGGTGTTCCAATTACTTCCATGGCCACAGGTGTATAAAATCAAGCACCTACACATGCAGACTACTTTTACAAACATGTGTGAAAGAATGTGTCGCTCAGCTCAGTGAATTCCTCCATAAACTGACGGAGCAGGGTCAGCGATGCTGAGGCGCATAGAGCGACGAGGTCACCACATTTCTGCTGTCAGTTTCTGCAGACCCTCAAACTTCATGTGGCCTTCAGATCAGCTCCAGAACAATGCTCAGAGAGCTTCGTGGAATGGGTTTCCAAGGCCGAGCAGCTTCATCCAAGCCATACATTACCAAGTGCAATGCAAAGCATCGGATTCAGCGGTGCAATGCTCGCCGCTTTGGCCTGTTTTTCAGGAGCTGGGCTTGGCCCCTTAGTTCCAGTGAAGGGAACTCTGAATGCTTCAGCATACCAACACATTGTGGAGAATTCCAAGCTCCAAACATTGTGGGAACAGTTTGGAGCCAGCCTCTTCCTCATCCATCATGACTGTACTCCAGCACACAAAGCAGGTCCATGAAGACGTGGATGACAGAGTCTGATGTGGATGAGCTTGACTGGCCTGCAGAGAGACCTGACCTCACCCCGATAGAACACCTTTGGGATAAATTAGAGCAGAGACTGAGAGCCAGGCCTTCTCTTCCAACATCAGTGTTTAACCCCACAAATGCACCTACAGAAGAAAGGTCAGATATTCCCATAAACACACTCCTAACCCTTGTGGACAGCTTTCCCAGAAACCTGGAAGCTGGAATAGCTGCAAAGGGTGGACAGACGTCATATTGCAGCCTGTCGATTAGGAATGGGAGGTCACTTATGTTCAAATGCGAGCCAAGCCAGGTGAGCGAATACTTTTGGCTATATAGTGTATACATACATATAGCATATGTTCCCAAGTTATGTATACAGATACTTAAGAAATAAACAAATATAATAATAGAAAAAGAAAATAAACAAAGTTAATAAATGAAAAAATGTATACATTTATTTTTTGATTTTTTTTAATTTTTTTTAAGAACCCTTGGCCAACACCTTTCATTTGTGTTTCTTTAAAAAATATTTTCTTTATGTACTGATTCATATTTGGACATTACATTACATTGTTCCATAATTTAAGCCCCTTCACTGAAAATATTCTGGATGATTTTTGGTACGAGATTAATTGTGTTGTATTTTGCTTTAAATAAGACGTGTGCTGTGCAAACAGCATCCATGCTTGGTGAACTTAACTCAAATAAAATAAAGCATTAAACTTTTTCAAATTTGACCAACAAAAATTTTGTTAAATTCGTAGATTTTCTGGTTTATCTGTTTGGATTAATTTAAAAATGATGTCTGAGATGAATTTTTAATTGCTTCCTGTTATTTTACAGTGAACACATGCATGTGAACTATAAATTCTGGGCACTGCGTGGCTTTTGATCTTTTCTTTTTCTTTTTAAAAAAGCCATCCTAAGTCAAAGGCACAGAGTACAGTGCAGAGGATCAGGCTAAGCTCAGATGACTTATCCAGTTCTACGGAGTTTACTCCTCTGGTACTCTTTGAAGCGGGGTAAGATGGATGTTACTGAGGCTGCAGATGTCTGGAATCTTACTGGAGATAAAAGAGAGTGCAGATAGACTTTCACAGTCCTGGAACTAAACTGAGAGGGAGAGGATTTTAATGATGTGTTTATGTTCTAACGCCACTAATTCATTATATTTTGGATTATAGCAAAGTAAATTACACTAATTAATCTCTTTGCCATAAATCCACCTTGTGATTATGAATCTGATCCATGTCAAAGCATCTGGAAAAGGACGAGGATTATGTGTAAATGAGTTAGCAACATTACCTAATCGTTGATCCTTTGCCAGTCCCGCCCTGAAACCACCTCTGACCAACCGGAGGTTAGCAACGGTAACCAAGATCAGAGCAAAAGCCATGCCGATTGATTTGAATTGATCAAAAATCATACTAGAGTAGATCTCGGCTCCCCCCTCCAGCAGTTCACATTATCACCTGCTCTGCACCTGGGCAATAAGGAACTTTGAGGTTTTCATTCTGGAGTTCAGCATTTAACCCCGTCGTTGCTGCGTCTGGGCCTGTGTTCAGCATTTAACCCCGTCATTGCTGGGTCTGGGCCAGTGTTTAGCATTTAACCCCGTCATTGCTGAGTCTGGGTCAGTGTTTAGCATTTAACCCCGTCATTGCTGGGTCTGGGCCAGTGTTCCGCATTTAACCCTGTCATTGCTGGGTCTGGGCCAGTGTTCCGCATTTCACCCCGTCGTTGCTGCGTCTGGGCCTGCGTTCAGCATTTAACCCCGTCGTTACTGCGTCTGGGCCTGCGTTCAGCATTTAACCCCGTCGTTATTGCGTCTGGGCCTGCGTTCAGCATTTAACCCCGTCGTTGCTGCGTCTGGGCCTGTGTTCAGCATTTAACCCCGTCATTGCTGGGTCTGGGCCTGTGTTCAGCATTTAACCCCGTCATTGCTGAGTCAAACCCCAGCACTGTGATTGTTTAAACGACACAAATAACAGCTACGATAGTAACACAACATGCAACAACTTGCACACAGTCACAGCAGCTTCTGAAAGATGAACAAACTAAAGGAACCTCATGCACCTCAGAGCCCTGTAGCTACGCTCTGAGTGGGGTTAAATGTTCAATGAGACTGAGATAAATCCTGAGACTGCAATGACTATAACGGCCTTCTGAGTAAGTCAAGTGAGGTTGGATGTTCCATTTTGCAGAGAACTTGGTCATCTTTGTGAGTTTGATCCAATTTGTAATAGCGAGCATTTTGACAATCCGGTGGAGCAAAGTTAGATTGACTGAAAGATGCTTTTTATCCAAAAACATCATCATCACCTTCACTTTTTTAGATCACGGTTCTGAAGGGCTGCTTTTACTGAAGGGCCTTAGTAATTTCTCATAAACTTGTAAGATAAAACTTGAACGATGGATGTTTGAAAAATACCTGACATTGATCAATGCATCATTTAAAATGTTGACGTTTTCAGTCATTGCTCCGCCTGGCTGGTTTCACTCACTCCTGCTCATTTCTGGTGACATAAATGTCACAGTATTTTAGAAAAGTAAGTTACTTGAACTCTAGCTCTGTCAGCATTGGAGGCCTTTGAGGTTTGACAGTGTTTTAAAGGAATTCCTCTTTTCAAAGCGTTGTCACATTTTACCATCATAATTAACTTGGATGCTTAGTCCCCTGAAAGGATCTGCTTTTACTTCCACTCCCCTGCCTTCACAGAGAGGTCAGAGTCAGCTGAACTGAGAGCGTTTGAAACGAGCTGCCGTGCCTTTAGGATGTCATCTCTGACTGCAAAGGCACTTCCTGGCCTCTGAAAGGGTTCACTGCTGGGAGGATGGCCATGTAGCTTAAGAGAGCAGCGAGTGGGGCTGGTTTAAACCTGGAACAAATCATTCCTCATGGTATTGAATTAACCTTTTCCTGATGAGTTCTATATCTCTCAGTCCAGTCCTGCAGTCACTTCTGATCCAATCACGCTGATTTTCCAGATTCAACAATCGCTCTGCAGCAGCCGGCTCCCGCTTCTGTGCACTTTATTCCATTCGCTAAGCCCTCTCCGCCCATCCTGCAGCAGGAATGGTGTCCATGTGTGCCGGAAACGCATCCAGCTCTGCCCCATGGCCTCTATGGCCATTTAAATACCTGTAATTACTCAATCTGGGACCCTTGCAGTAGATGAGCAAACCGTCAATGTGGTGGAAACCGAGGCGCATGCTGAGCTGTGAATTTATGCGCAGGGTAGGAGTTTCTTCTCTGAACCTTCTGAAAACATCTCTCTGTGTAAAATGTAAACGCACCCTGTAAATAATTAAAGGATTGTGGGTGAAAATATGCTCAAAGTGTAGCCAACATGGTAAATATGAGCAGTATCATCAGTTTCTGTGCAGCTGCTGGTGAGGCGCAGCTTCACTCAACGTTTCTGCAACTCAGCTATCATAGTTCATGGTTCCTTCATTTGCAATGAATATGTAAGTACAGGAGTTCCACTTAGGCCATTGCTTTCGTCTGATTTTCACTTGACAGCAGCCCTGGCCCATATGACGCAGACCAGTTTATACCTGCTTCAAGTTCAAACTTCAGTTTTTCTTAAAGCCTCACTACTTTAAGAGTTTAAAAAAATGTAATAAAAGAATAATAATTTAAAAATGTTTAAAAAACTATGCAAATCATATTATTTTCTTTCCCCAGCATCCTCTTCCAGCAGCCTGATGTGTAGGATGAGCTGATCTCTGTCCACTGCAGCTGCCTCTGTAGTCCTGTTCCTGCTGCTCAGTGAGAGGGATTTGTGCTCGCATCCTCAGGCTGCATGTAGGTTGATGCTTGTTAACCTGCCGCTGCCGTTATCGTATCGTTTACTCCATCGCCATCAGAGGATCATGGAGACACACTGATCACTATAAATGGATAACAAGAGACCGGCGGCCTCAATGCCTCTCACACACCGACACACACTCCTGACTCAGAAAAAAGCTGCAGTTTTAAGCAGGTGGCCAGCTCACTGCATCTGTTAGGGTTGTGAGGATTGGTGAGCAGGGTAATAATACAAACACAATCTCACTGCAATTCCTGCAGTGATTCTCAGTTTTAACTGGAGAGGTGCTGTAGGATGGGCGTGCGGCTCCCATTCAGCCCAGTCCCATTCTTCACGGGACTAAAGTGTCTTTGATGACAGAAAATTCAGTCATAGATAGAAGAGAGATGGAGGCAAGAGGAGAAGGGGAGATGATGTGGGGATAACGTGAGTGAGGACAGACTTATGGGAGGGGAGGTGAGAAAAAGGGTGAGAGGAAGTGATGAGTTTTAAATTGAGGATTTTAGCAGGTCACTGCTTCAGACGGAGACCTCTGATGCTCACCCTGTTAGATGTGAGAGTGACGCAAAAGCTGAAGCGAAATGAGACAAAAGGAGAAAGAAGTAAGGAGAAGAACATAAACAGAGATAATTCCAAACACTGAGCAGCTTTAACCTCTAATCCTCTTCACTCAGTAACATAATCCATCATAATCTCACACTTTGCTGCTCCTTTCTCTGCGAGGTGAAGACAACATAAATATGAGGGTTTGGAGTTTGCCAGTGTGCTTTTATTGAACTTTGTTGCCTGGAAACATTTGGGAAACGTCTCTAGTGAGGGATTCAGACCTTTTCCACAAAGTTACTAACAAAAGAAGCTTCCCAAGCACAACGTGGTTGGCTGTGCCCCCTCCCAGTGAGTTTGCATCGCTGTAGGTCAGAAGCAAGTCATGCCAGCATGTATCAAAGAAGTGCAAATACAAAATGATGTGTTTGATTTTCCCACACCAGTGCTGCTTCTGCAGTGGGTGTTCTCATTATTTGAAAAACCCTGCTTTCTACTGGTTTGGTTGCTCCAATTATTATAAGTTTAAACCAGCCTGCCCCATCACATGGAGGACTATGATGACCCTAAGGTGTGTTTGTTTTTTACCATTGCTTGTTTTACTTTCACTGTTGCTCAGCCATTACTGCACAAAATAAAAAGTTTTAAATGCATAAAGTAGCACAGCTCTATTTCCCTAATGAAGCTTATCCTGCATGACCAGTAGAAACGTGCACATTACCTGTAAATGTCCATATTTAGTGTTCATGGAACAATGCTTTAATAAACCTTTAGACACATTCTGAAATCACATTTGCCAACACTCACCATCCTCCACTTCTCAAATGACTGGAAATGGGGACTCAGACACTTTGGTGTCATTTTGGCTGGTCATGGATCTCATAACTTTCACCACCTTTCCCCCACTATCCCAGTGGTGAGTGTCCAAACAGGTGAGTCTCTGTACAACCCAAAGAAGGAGCATTTCTATAAATGTTGGCTGTGAAATGTCGCGTCGACTTCCTGAGTGTGCCATCTCAGCACATCCGTCTGATCTCAAGCATCAGAGGTCATTTGTGGCTGGAAATAACCTTTGAATGTGCGCCTTTTGACCCAGACATCAGTGCACACCTTTTCTCCTACTGTGAGTGTTGTAGAAGAGCAATATGACCATCAGGACGGAGGCTTTTATCCATCTGTTGCTGGTAATCTCCGCAGTGGAACCCCTTGTTCCTTCCGTCCGTAATTTACAGCCGACTCCACCGTTACAAACTGTTTGTGGCTCCTTCTTCTCATCCAGACTCAGATTACGTGTTGGATCAGCATAGAAAGAGAATGGAAGGAAGACTTTATAAGAAGATGTATATCACTTTTCGTCTGTGACGTTTTAAATCCAACTTTTCCATCTTTATTGAGATGAGGACCAGACTGCAATCACCAGAAGGTTTGGTTTCCATGTTTTGGCATCGTATCGGCAAGGCGCTTCGCTGCATCGTTTATGTATCACATCACTGGCAGCGTCTCGAAATACGTAATAAATCCGCCTTAGTCGTGGAGATTCACATCCCCTACTGTACACCATCTGATACCTGTCTTCTGCCCCCTAGTGGACACCTTCTATACTACAATAAGTAAGAAATCAGACAGTAATATACAGTACAAATACAAGAATGATTTTTACTTTTCACATTTTGTAAAAGGACGAAATAAAAACTTCTGAATAAGAAAATTAGGGTTTTCCCCACATTTTTTCTTGTGTCGGCCTTTGAAGGGTTAACGTGTGTCTTCCGGACCCACATCTAAACGTTGGCTGTGGCCCTGTCTCCAGGATCATCAGGGAGCATTTGGGTGAGAAGGAGGTGGAGTTGTCCCTGACGTTCGATGCTGTGGACGAGGCAGACCTGGCCAACTACACCTGCTACGTGGAGAACCACATCGGGAAGCGCAGCGGCAGTGCTGTTCTGCAGAAGAAAGGTAGATCACACTTTCACGTTTATCTGCCTTTTCTTTCATTCATTAAAAACTTTGTGATTTTCTCTGTCGCAGAAAGTGGTTGTGTCATTGCAATCTCATCGTTTCTCTTTCATCCGTATGAATGAACGACAAACTGACGAGTGTGAGGAGCCCATATCTGCTTATTGTTGTTAAATAATATTGTGATGCTTCTTGAGCTTTTTATCAAATCAAAACCAGACTGCTTTGATTTTAATAAGTTACCTCCAGACATTTAAGTCATTCATCCACCAAACCCCTCAGAAAGCTCCTAATCTGAACCCAGCAAGTCAAAGACGAGTCAAACGTTGGTTTCATTTCTAATTAAATGGATTTATTTGCTCTCTGACAGTCGGACAACAGATTGATAAGACTGAAGAAGCTCTCATGCGTCTGGGACCAGTTGGAAGGAAAGAGTGACAACACAATATTAGTTTTCTTTTCTACTCCTCAGCAAGGCAAATAATATGTGAAGTTTCCGACTATGAAATGAAATCAAACATTAAAGAGATGACTGGCAGACCTGTGACACACACCAGTGCACTAAGTGTCCCACTTCCAGTGTCTCAGTACATAAAGTACTGGAACCTAGCATACAATCAGCACTTACCTCTTTAGTGCACACTTTTGTTGGTAATTGTTGACCCAAATGGAGCACTGTGGTCTGACCAGCATTCGCTCCTGATTCTTCAGCTCGACAAAGATATCCAGGAAATAAACCTACACAAACTATAACCTTATTCCTTTGTAGCACGTATAACCTGTTTATGTCTCCTAAACGGCTAAAAGCTGCTAGCATTTACTGAGTCTGTGTAAGCCCCGCCCCTTCCTCTATGGTGGCGTTACAGTCGCGTCTGGTAGGGCTGGGTATCACTCCTAATTTCCTGAATCAATTTGATTCAATTCACAAGAGCAACAATCGATTTAATTTCGATTGTTATCAATTCGATTCAACATTGCTTAATTTTCAGATATTCATATTTCTTGAATATTAGACATTCACAGATGGCAATTTTTTATGAAACACTGAAGCAATCTTTCAACCGTGTGTAATTTATATACATATAATATTCATGTTTTCATTAAAAGATTTCCAGAAGCACTGGCATGTCAGAGACAGAACTGTAACATTTATTTATGAAATAACCAGTGTTACATGTTAAACAGAATACAGTGTTAACAGAAACACTACAGTAAAAAAGAATGACTAAATAAAAACTAAGGTTTCTTTCGATAAAAAAAAAAAAATTTTAAATAAATAAATAGTCGATTTTGGCATTTTATGAATCGATTATTGTTTTTTTATTCTTGAATCCATTTAAATCGATTAATCGTTTTTTTAAACCCAGCCCTACCGTCTAGTGTAAGTAGTGTGCATCATTTTACACTAGATTTTTGGCCGTTACTAAGGTATCGGGGTATTTCGGTGCTCTGAATTTGGGCTTAAATTCCAGTGTGAACGTGAAGCATTAACAGTCTAAGAGCTAACATCAGGAGTCTACAGGGTTCAACTCACAGAGGAAATGTTCAAACACACATCAGTGTTTGTATTTTACAGATAAGCGTTATATACAGTGTGCATTACAGTTTTCATTCTTACTAGAGAGTTTCTGCTCCTTATTCCAAGCCATGTAAAGAAAATAGTCTTTGGGAACAATCTTTTGCAGAGATCCAGCAGTATGTTCGTGTATGTGAGAGAGATGAGCAGCTACAGAACCTAGGAAGAGTTTGTCTGTATTGTGCTGTAGGTATTCAGGGGACTTGGCCTGTATAAGCCAGGCCCAAAAATTAATTAGCCCCAAAATCTAAATATAAAAATCCCATTGGCCACGTTTACAAGAGAGTTTTAATTCCTCTTTAGTCCGGAATTAAAGTTAATTCTGCTTTAATCAGGTATAAAATGATCGGTTGTGCACCACGATTCCAGCATGGAAACAGCTTCATGTTACCACAGCGCCCTGTGGCCTGTGGGAAGTTACAGGTTCAGCTCCCCCTAGTGGCCAAAAGTTACACATTATGACTTTAAAGTAGTTGTTTATCAAAATAATGAAAAATGCTTTTCAATGACCAGAACAAAAATACGGTTGTGCAAAATGCAAAAAGAAGAAAAGCAAGCTAATTCAATATATAAACAATATCCCCTCATTCTATATCTCGTGTGACTAAGTCTCGATATATTTGAACATGTAGACATATTTCTACGCACTATGCACTTAGATGTGTTCCAAAGGGCGCTGATTGAGACACACACTTTAACCTTTAGCTTTGATTGCAAAGGAAACAAAGTCACTATCATCACGTTATCATCATCATCATTTTTTTTCCCATAATCCCAAGTTTTCTCCAGCGCACGCCAAAATTCTCAGAGGAGATCAGATCTGGTTTCTGAACCTCTCGTTCAAAACAGACATGGCTGGTTGCAAACTGTGAAACATTTTCCACATTTAAAGCCTCCCTAAAATTTTCCCCTTTATAGCTGAGCGATGTTTCTCATGTCTTACTCCGCGTTGCTAAATATAAAACCCTGTCTGCTCTAGTTACCTGGGATGTGCCCCATCTCTCTTTATGATTCTGTTAACAAGGAAAAGCCCTGCAGCTCAGGAACTGATGCTGCTTTCATGGCCTAATAAATACGTGTAGACGTGAACAGCTTCCGAGATAATCAAGAGCTCAGTTGTGTGCTGTTGTTTCAGAAACTGTGAGATTTAAAAACTCTCCCAAAGCTCGGTTTTAAACATCTGGGCTGCTGCTCCGAGGCAGAATGCTTACATAATCAGTCTCCATCTCCAGACAGTAGAGAGAGGAAGTCGCACGCCGCCGTTTGATTGGCAGCCGGGTGCTAGAAAGTGCAGCGAAAGATGGAGTCCCGATCATTTTTACAGAATGTGTAGTTTTGGAAAACTATGTGCAGCAGACCTGCAGTACGCTGTCGGAGGCCAGGACCCAGAGATGGAGGGAGAAAACGCGCAGAGACGAAGAGTAAGAAGATGAATTGTTACTCTTACCTCGGATTTCAGAGAAAAGCGGAGCCGCATGAGTGCACGGTGCATGGAACAAATGAATCCAGCGTAAGAAAAGAAAGCAGGGACAGGGAGATGGAGAAATTTAAAATGAGATAAGCAGATGGAAAAGAAACAGGGAGAGGGAGGGTGCAAGGGAAGAAATTAGAGAACAATGTAGACAAAAAGAGGCGAGACGGCATCGGAGGGCTGAAACCGATCTTTCCTTATCGGACTTCTGCTAAATGCCTCGGGTGTCAGATCTGTTGGAGTGTACGTAACCAGCCTGCAGAGGTGTCGGGTCGATAACCGGAGAGTTTCAGCACTCAGCGGTGTGCCTACCGCCACATAGCCTACTGTTTGTGTTAGGGAGGGGTGGGCCGTGAGAGTTATTAAGAAACAAGGCGCTTCCATTCAATTCTGAAAATTATCAGGATTTCCTGCATCTTTTTTTTCAACTTTCAGGATGTTTTGTTTTAATCTGTGGCTGCTTCTTATCTTTAGTCCAGTTTCTGTCTTTTGTTTATGTCAAACCAGCAATAAAACCCACATATTTTTCATATTAAGTTTTTCTTTCCTTTTTTTTGTCGTTCACACAAAAAATGTTTCTGGATTCTAGCCTTCAGACCTGATGAGGAGATCTCTACCTCGCTATCTCTGTTGTTTACCGTTTGTCCCCAAGTCCGTCCCCGTAAAGTGTCCAGGTGGAACTTTTTTTCCAACCATCAGGTCAGAAACCACCCTGACTAATATTATCCGATAGCACAGATTTTCTATCCGAAAGTAAAATCCAAGCCAGTATCGGCGATATGGATCCAATACTGATATCTAGTACAAACTTATTTGCCAACAATAGGGGGAAAAGAATTTAGTTACATTTTTATAGAAATCACCGGTGATAAGCATATAAATATAAATGAATACTACAACACAGATTAAAATAGTTAGTTAATCATCAGTCTGATCAAATGAAATGACTGATCTGATTTTCTTTTTATCCTATCCTAATATTTTCAGCCACATTTAAAACCCCAGCATGCCTCTTTTACTGAATATAACAACCCCAACCTCTGCAGCGTCCCTCCCCACTGGCCCGTTTAACTGATGTGAGCTGATCTCAGAGACACATATCACTCCAATATGGATTCAGAGATTTTTATCGTTGCATTTACTGATTATATAACCATATAAAAAAAGGCCTTGGTCTTAAGAATGAGGGGAGAGTCCAGTTTAAATATCAACACAAAAACCTGAACCCAGCAGAAAATGACTGTCTCTGCAACACCTCCAGATAATTGACGTAGCTGTGAAAACTCGTCTCCATGTGTGCATATATATTTATGTTTATGTTATATCTGTTACAATCGTCTTATTCTGAACTTGGTGTGCTTCTCTTGATTTAAACAATGGTGCTAATACTTGGCCTTTTTCCTTTTACCATGTCCCCGGTACAATTCTTTGACTGGTCAGCTTGTCCTCATCCCCATCCTTTCATCTGGGATCATTTCACACTGAAAGGAAATGAGGAGATAACTGCTTTAAGCTGGATTTAGCTCATTATGCTTCAAGAAAGGACTCTTTTTTTTTTTTAGTGTACAGTCGTTACAAAACTTTAATTAACCTATAACCTGCTGGTTCCCAAGATTTTAACCCTTTAAGGCTCAAATGTGGAGCTTTTATATACAATGCTGTGGAAACATTAGTTTTTCATAAAATAGCAGGAAGACCAGGAGTGAGATGGACATAATTAATCAATGATCGATGAATGGATCGTTCAAGAATTCATAGATGAGATCATTTTTTGATGGAGAAAGCTAATGCCTCCTAGACTAGTGCTGAAGTTTTATGTTGCTACATATTTTCCAGTGTAACCATTGGATGAACCCATTTTACTGCAGCAAGTCGTTCATCTTGTATTAAAGATCTAAAGGAGGGAACGCGCTGGATTTTCCTATCTTAACATAGCCTGTAAAAACTTTCTTTATTAATATGTTTCTGATAAAACTATTAAAGATTAGCTGAAAATGTATCATGAATTCTTCGGTTGATCGGTTAAGATCATTCAATCGATTGGCCATCCCTCAACAGGACAAAGTTGCAGCAAATCATTGAAAGATGCTAATTTATATGGCAAACACTGTTTGTACCGTTAGACAAGGCCACCTTTATTTATTTACATCTCTCCATCTGACTCACCGAAATCCTGGTTCTGGGGAAGACCCATCACTCCATCTGACCCATTTCAACAGATTTTCAGTCCACCTCGTGTCATGTGACCAACGTCAGCCTTTGTTCTTTCTTTAAAGTTGCCCTATTGTACTTTTTAGACTTTTCTGAGCTTTTATAGTGTTACAGTGATGAATCCTCATCAGACAAGTGAGTAGGATCAATTTTTATCTCACAAACTCGTGTTTGCGTGTTTCAGTGTGTCTCTACATTCTACACTCTACTTCTCCATTTTCTTCTTCGTTAGCTCAGTTATTGGACATATTCTCCCTGTTGTGCACATTCACGAGAAGAAAGCCCCGCCCACCTTTGCGTAAGTGTAAGGAGGAAGACTGCAAGGCTTTCAGTTTCAAAATAAAAGCTTCCCCGGCTGTGAGGGAATGCTACACTTGTTAATTCCAGAAGGAAACGAGGTTAGTGTAGCAGACACATGCATTTCACTGCAGACTGCTGGATGAATAAGGGCCGAAACGACAGGGGCTAGCAACCAGGCTCATGCTAAAGGGGGTCTGTTCTTACTATCAAAGACCACATTTCCAATCCTGAGCTACAAGCTGTGAGTAAAACCATTTTGTTTCAGTACATTAATGTGTGAGCAACTGTCAAACTCATAAAAAGTGTTAGCAAATAGCATCTTTAGCTTGTTTATTTCTTGGCAGAAGAAGTTTTCCAGCTCTGTTTGCATCCTGCTACATTTACCACATGTCCACCCGTTAACAGGGATGTGTCCGTCTGTTAAAATATGATCTTCAAACATCATCCAGGTTAGAAATTCAACATGAAACGTCAATATCAGGATTTTTCCAAAATATAAAAACAGACTTGCATCAGTATTTTCATTTCTTCCCTTTTTTTCCCCCAATGGTAGCAGTTGAGAAGCAGCTAAATATTTACATCTTCTAAATATCCAGCCTGAATGAACAGATATTTCCTGTTTTACTCAGGAGTAGACATTAAACACACCTCTCCTGGATGAGTCAGAACATCTATGAAAGCTGCAGGAACATGAAGGGGAAACACTTCCAGATCGTCCAGGGTTTGATGCAGAGCTGTGGAGCAGACATCAGCTCTAAGCCCTGTGACTGGCAGCACGCAGAGCAGCACAGCATGGTGTTTTCTGGCTCAAAGCTTTCTGAAACAGCATGAAAGTCGCAGACATAATCAGCCTTTATGACTCTGCTGGTAGCAACCTAAACATTCATCTGAATTCCGCTCCACATAGCTGAGAACCAGATGATCTAACCCAGTCCAAAGTCGCTACCACTTCCGCTTTCTGGCTAAAACTTCACCAAGCCGGCCCTTCCAGGGTCACGGCGCCAGCCCGAACAAAACAAAGTTGTCTCTGAGTTGCCGCGTGTCATCAAAGCTTGATTTCATGCTCCGAGTGTGATTAAATTAGGATGTGCTCTCTGCACTGACCCAAGGTAATGGGTTGTTGCATCTATGTCACACACATGCACACACACGCCGGCAACACACACACGCCGTCTCCTTATCGTAACCGACAGAGCAGAAGGAGCTGCTTCGGCCACCATGACCAGGGTCTTACTGGGAGGGACAGGGCGGGGTTGGACATCTGTTAGGACGTGTAGTGTTTCATTTAGGAAGGAGGGAGAAAACCTCCATTTAATCCAATCCCATAAAAAAAGAGATATCTTCTCTGAGCTTGTGCTCAGACTGGCCTGATGATAAAGCCGAGGAGCGCTGCGTTGTCCGAATAGGCAGCGTAACTGACAGGAAAACACTGCAGAGGGGAACACACCCCTCCCATATGTTTCTGTTTAGTTGTGGAAAAATAAGGCTTTATATACGGGGACATGATGCATGGTGTATTACACTGTCAGCAGTAAGGGAGGACTCACGTTATCAGACTAAATAAAACAAAGATCAGATCAGGCTACAAACAGAGATAATGTGCCTGGTTAAAATTGATCAATGATAAAATAAAAAAGTCAACAACAGGCAGCAGTTTGAAAATAAGACACAAAATGTCATCAATAAAAAGGTAAAAAAAGATTAATAAAAGGGATATTTAGTTCAAATAATGCAACGATAAAAATGTCCCGTGTCTCCTGGACATGTTCACGCTGAAGTAGGGACGCTTTTCTCTGCAGACTGGCCAAAGATCTGAGATTAATCCAGACTGAGTTTTATGTTGCTCTTAACTTTGGCTAACTCATTTTTCAGTGAATCCAACTTTACCTTTCACTCAGTTATTACACTTGGTTTTTATTTCTTTCTTTTAATTCTGCTTCTATTGGTGTATCGATCTGCATGGATCATAGGGATTGGAAAACTGAATCGAAAAAACAAATATCAGGATTTTTTTATATCACAATTCTAAAATTGATTAAAAATCAATTTTTTGTTTGAAAATCTCTTTGTTCAACAAATGCAAACATTTTTAAAAATAATCGGCACCCAAAAAATCCTATAAGAACAGATTTGGGAGGATAGCGTATGACCTCTTACAGCCTAAACCTTCTGTCTACCAAAGAAATAAACCTGGCCAATCCCAATTGGAGGGCAGTGAGAACACTAACAACACCTTTCTAACAACTCTTAAAATGTTGTTTGATGTTCTTAAATGTAAAACATTATATGTGCAGTCATCTTTTGTTACCTGAGGACACACGATCCACTTCTCAAGGAGCAACTTGAATTTAAGAAACCCCCAAAAATAGAACAATAAAAGACATCAGGCAATCATATCCTGAAGCACTTTCTTCCCTTCTTCCCATAAAAGTTTCTGGTGGTAACGGACGCCATTGTCCTTGGCGAGAAAGACGAAGTTCCCAAAACGAGACCCCTACAGGTGTGGTATCATTTAAGAGGCCTAATGAGCATGCAGGGGGACGGACATGTCCAGGGTTACAGAGGACAGATCTGAGCCGGTAGCAGTCAGGAAGTGTGTGTGTGTGTGAGAGTATGACTAGGTGTGTGTGTGACTTGTTTTGTGGGTGTGTGACTGCTTGTGTTGTTATGATGCTTTATGAAGTGTGACTTGATGTGGGCCGGCGTACCAGAGCGGTTTGCGTTGGAGGTCTGAGGCCGGCAGCTCTGACTGCACCTTCCCGGCTCTGACGACATGACAGGAAGATAAAATGGCGACGTTCGCTCTGTGACTGTACTGGGGATGTAACAGATGGCACAATGGGAGACTATTTTTAACTTCACCACAACAGACGCTGTTTCTGACATATTGCTTTGGCAGAGAATGAGAGACGCTCCTAATAAAGCCCAATGAGCAGAAATAACAGAAGACACGAGTCAGTAAGGTGTCAGAGTAGGGTTTGTTTGGGACGGGAGAGAAAAGCTTCTTATCATCACACCCCTCTCCTCCCCGGCACCTCTGCAGCCGCCCGCTCCTCCTCTGCATGATAAGTGAAATGCACACTTAAAAATCTATTTTTTTAAAACGTTTCCTGTGCGCTGATATCAGGAGATGGTGGCAAGTGACTCATTACTAATGGAAAGTATCTGGGAAAGATAGATGAAAGGGGAAGAGGTGACACAGCGAGGGAGGGGCGGGACGGGAGGAGGAGGGAAGGATTGATGGAGGCAGGGGGAGATAGAGAGCCAAGTGAAGGTTTTCTAAATGTCTTATTTCTAATTAAGGCAATCTGAGTTCCCTTTGCTCAGGAGCAAATATTTGGCTATTAGCTGAATTAGCTGCGGGGGGGGGGGGGGGGGGGGGGGGGGGGGGGGGGGGGGGGGGGGGGGGCGGGGGGGGGGGGGGGGGGGGGGGG
>JAVQJG010187697.1:0-32841 GCA_036024015.1 Craterocephalus amniculus | reverse complement strand
CTCCAGGCCGCGCTTTGCTCGTTCATACTGACGTGAAGCATGATGGGAGGTGACACTACTGCGCACTCTCAATGGGCCAACAACCCGGAAGTAACCCGGAAGCCAGAGAACTTTTTCGGCATATGCGCTGGGTGAGCAACTTCCATAGAGATGAATGGGCCGCCATTTTTGGCCCGTTATCCAGATCTATTATACATCCATGGGTTAACTTCTGTAACTTCAGGATTCCCCACAGGAACGCTCTTACTGGCTGATCGGAATCCGGAAGTTACTGAAGTTAACCCCATTGGCAGAGAAATAGCGTCACGCCAAAGCTAAAAATTAGCCGCTTTCGCTTATTAAAATGGCATGGACTTGTATATGCTCAATCAATGAGTCATTCATTTTTATGGACTTACCCATTTTACCACATAATATAGAAACAAATTTTTTTAGAAAGATTAAAATAATATTAGGCATAGCTCCTTTAACGGCCAATCTTTGACTATGCAAATATATCTGCTGATTTCACAAGGAGCAAGCATGTCTGGATGAAAAGAGTCTGATTTACAAGTAGCCTACCATTCAAACAACTGACACGAATAGTTTCTATCTGCTGTTTCCGATTTGGTTGGCTCCTGATTGTCCTTATTTTATCTATATGGTTTTATGTTAGTGTCTGGTTGAAGTGTTAGCGGTGGATTACAACGTTTTTTTCAGCAGCTCTTATTGCTTTTATCCTGTTGACTTTGCATATTGCATATTCAACTTACATCTGTCTTTTTCCTGTTACACTACTCATCCAGCACTTACTGTAAGTCGAAATACAATGTTACTCATTTTGTATGAACATTTTCCTTTACACAGTAGCCTTTCTTTATTTACCGTGTTTTAATAGTGTATACTGCAGCATGTGTTCATGATAAATAACTTCCGTTGATTTGATTAAAAAAAATAAATAAATAAAATTAAGCAGTGTTTACTCATTCCCTGTGGGCATCTCAGTGTTTATAAACAGAGGCAGTGGCTATCTCATTTTGGGCAGCCTAAAAAGTAAAGAAGAGCAGATTTAGTCTAAATCCAATGCACATTCCATGGCTACAGCCATGACTCACTGACAGGATTTTGGATGAGTGCACCAATAAATATTTAAACTTTCGTCATGACATTTGCATGGTAAACAGCAGTTGCTTTTTTTGTTGCGGGGTAAACCAACAGAACATGTGTTTGCATATATTTTTCTGGGCAATACACCACCTCACTGGAAAACTTGCCAGCTGTTTTTTGTTGGGTGACCCCACACAGCCCCTTTGCTTTGGTAACATGCATGCTTAATCTTAATTCAAGTCAATGAATAGTCAAGGTATTTTTAACTTTGTGTGTAGTTAGGCTAGTTGTAGCTGCAACAGAAGATTTGATCGGTATCAGAGTTCCTTTTATTTTATTCTATTAATTAATTCTCGGGAATCTCATGGCCAGTTTAACCTGTCTGGTACATGGCAGGACAACAATGCCATAAAATGGGAAATAGTAAGAAAAGCACCTGACTTTAAAAGGAAAACAAATGAGAGAGGAATATTTGAGTGTTTTCCTATAAGATTTAAGGTGATGTGTTGAAAAGCAGATAAAGTAAATGAGCCAGTCAAGAAAAATAGGAGCTCTCCAAGAGCAAATAAAAGTTCTCCAACAAGATCCCTCGCAGCTCAAGTCTCTTTCTGTACAAGATCACCGCCTGTCAATCAGACCGAAAGGCCTGTCTGAGCCTGATCGACTACATCAGCCTATAAAATCAATACCTTGCCAGTCAGTCTCTGCTCTTATCGAAGGGCTTGCCAGCTGACTCACACTAACAGGGCTCAGCTGTCCTGTTACGTATTAGTTACAGCCATTCGTCTCTTCCTCGTTGACACAGAGAGCCGGGCCGAAAGAGAAAGAGCAAGACAACAGTGAGTGATGTCTGTTAGATAGCTATGCATGACAACCCTCATTCCAGCGAAGTTCTATCACATAGAGATAATGATTCACACACGTGCTGCACTTGCAAGCCCACACAGGGGCAAACAAAACGCACACAAGCTGGTAAACGTGCACGCGTAGACCCTACAAAGCTGCCTTTGTTGACTACTGGCGGCCCCTCTGTCACTGCTTACTAAATGTAAAAAACACACAGGGCCTCATGTGTGTATACATGTGTCATGTGTCTGACGCTATTAACCCTTTCTACCTCTTACTGAGAATCACAAGAGCAGGATAACAGCTCAGTAATGGTTGACCTCTCATATGAATCACTTCCTCCTGAGTTAACTCTGCTTTTGAAGTGCAGGATTGCACAAATCTGCTGGCACAGATGTCCACTTTTTGTGTTGAGGACTATTTGTGCATCAGGGTGGGATTATGCGGTTATGTGCAGGTGTGTACCTTGGAGGTGATGGAAGGGAGATTCTCATTGATCCTTTAATATCTGGCCTGAGGCAAGGAGGGGGAGCACTTCAGAGCATGTGGGAAAAAGTGGCGTTAAAAGCAATGAAGCCAAACAAGGAAGAAAAGAAGATAACAGGTGAGGATATGATGGCAGACTGGAGACAGGGAACTTGGGAAAAAATGATAAGAAATAAAGGTGGTGACAGAAATGGGACAAATGGCGGCATCCGAACAGACAAAACAAGCGAGGCTGGATGTTGGTGGGATTAAAAACGATGTTATTGTACCTGGTCTTCTATGCCGTAGATCCCTCACCGCCAGAAGTCTGGGCGTTGTTTTGGGGGTGAAGAGAAGCTTCGTGAGATAATATGAAGAGAAAAGAAAGTTAAGAAGGAGGTGGAATGATGCAGAGGGAGGTGGGAAATGAGACATGAAAGGAGAAAATACAGTTCGTAAATTTTCACCAGGACAGACAAATAAAAACTCTCTCATACCCCCGCCTTTCTCGCTTCTATTTTTTCGCCATGAATGTGAACCGGGCCCTTGTTTTTCAGGAAACGCCCAGACCCCAAAGCTCTCTCCCCGTGTGCCAATCACCCGAAACCAACCCTATAAAACTAAAACCATTGAAGACAAAAAAATCCATGTGCATTTCTTTATTCTCTCCTCGTAATGGTCTCCCAAATGACCAATAACGCCACGCTGTGTACAAAAGCATTTATTCTCTCTCGAGTTACAATACAGTATTTTCACACACTGGAAAAAGAAAATAAATAAACATCTTGTTCAATAAATAGTGTTGATATGATCCACAACCTTTCGGCGTGTCATCTAAGGCACATTTCAAACACTTATAAACAGATTTATTCGGAAAAAGAAAACCTTTGTACTCGTTGTGGGGGAAAGCTTTGCGTCCTGGGTCTTTGTGCTGAAGAATGTGACGTTACTTAAAGAAATAGTTCAGCATTTTGACAGCAAAAATGAAACCACCTTTCAGTCGGGAAAAAAACTTTCATCGGGTTGTAATCAATGTTCACATTTGGAACATATGTCTTAGCTGATCCACGCTAAAGTAGACAGCAGATTTGAAGGCAGCCAAGATGCATTTTTTAGTAGTTTGAAAAGAGCCTCACCGAATAACCACCTATTCAGTCCTGTACCGGGTTTAGTTGGGGATTACTTTAAGACAATTTCTCATTTTCTGTAAGGACATTTGTCTGCTAAAAATAAAAGAACTTTGAAGGGCGAATGATAACGGTGGTCCTGGGTTGGTTGGTTTTTATTTGGTCACGTGAGACAGCCAGGTACAGTATTCTAACGCCAGATGTGAACTGATCACTCAGTATGTATTTAAACACTCCAAAGTAGTAGCTATGAAGAGGATCAGGCTCTCCATGAAAATATTGTCACAGAAAATCACTATTGTTGCAGTATCTCTGTAGCTGAGATATTCACATTTCTGTTAAGGTATGTGTCAGCTACGGTGTGTTCACATGGTCTTCGCATGCAGCTGCTACCGTACAAAACCTCAATCCACAAGCATAAATGTAGCCTGAAAAGAAGGAGGAAATCCGCCAGCACCCCATGCACCTCTCAAAATAATGCTGCTGTTTGTTTTTTTAAAAAGTAAATATTAAAGGAGCAATACCTGATATTATTTTAATCTTTGTAAGAAAAATGTTTTTTTACATGGTATATTATGTGGTAAAAGCGGTAAGTTCATAAAAATGAATGACTAGAAACCATTTTTCTTAGAAAGATTAAAAGAATATCAGATATAGCTCTTTAAGAGTTGTAGTTTTATAGATTCCTCTCACCACATACGCTAAAGGAACATTTTTAAGAGGGTCATGGCCTGGCTCACGCTAGCAAGGGACAGTACTTACTGAATGCCTGTAAATCTAAGTCATCTATCTTTTTTAACGTTTCATCTGGTCAAAAATAGATATTACCAGCTAAATAAGAAGTTTCAAAGGTGCCAGTAGGTAGATAATAGGGCTGGGCGATATGGCCTCAAATCAATATCACGATATATTGAGCAGTTCATCTCGATAACAATAAATTGTATTTGCCACTGATGTAATATCAGACTGATGCACGGGTCCACCATGCCACTCTCTGTTCTGTACATGCTGGGAATCAGAGCTTTTGTAAAATATTTCATATGAATTAATTAATACTTGGACCAGTAAGCATTGACTAGGTAGCCCCATTATATTTTCATTTTCTTGAAATATCAAATTTATCGATATGGGCAAAAATTATATCGGTTATCATTGTAAATCTCGGTATTGGTAAATTTTCTATATATCGCTCACCCCTAGTAGGTAGATATTTCCCCTTTCCCGGTCATTGTAAGCTCAGCTAAAAAACTATCTGTCTCCTTTTATAAATATAAATGTTGGTACAAGTTTAAGTAAGATTTGTTCTTAATTTGCTTACAAATTAAATAAACATGTGGAAACAGTGACCATTTTCTGTCATGAAGTGAAATGATCGATAAATCGCACAAATTTGGAGCATTAGTGGCGTGTGGGGCACACAATATCACAATATGTGTGTGGTGGCGGCAGTATGTGTAGGGCTGTTGTGGGGTTACGGTAACTGACCAGTTGATAAGAGATTACTCAGTGGGACCCCTCTACTGGTTATTTCCAGCGCTCATCCCTTGACTCATGCCTCATCTCAGCTTCCTCTCTCCTCTTCTGTGCCCTGATCGTCCCTCCGGCCATTTTTCCTCCCCTTTGTCTCTTACCCATTCAGACATTTTTCCTTCTTCCTTTAGAGAAAATGAATGTTTGCTGATTCACACACATCTGAGGTCACTGGAGCGGTTTGCGCTCAATGGCCGCACTGTCTGTGTCGCTGCCTGCCGCTCGGTCTGGCTCCGTCTCTGTGTGTCTCTAACCACCTACACTGGGATTTCTGTCGATCTGTGAGCTGTGAAGTCCGGTAACTCAGACCCCGTCTGAGCGGGTTCTGCTCAATGACCCGCTATGTGCGTTAGGGCATGTGACAGTGTTAGTAATGCGACGGCTTTTGTGTGTGTTATATTCCAGTAGCAAGCCTGGTGACCTGCCAAATAGTCCTTCATTCACTTATTCCAGTATGGTGTGAATGAATGTTTTGAGCAGAAACGTGTTAATATGTGTCCCAGCTGACTTCCCCCCATCTTTCTGGAAACAGAAGATATCTGCTGCTACTAATCTAAGTCTCTGCGTGTCCATGTCTCTGTAAATGTCTCAGCCTCGGAGTCTCCTCTTGAGGCGGTTGAAGTCCTTCGCTGACCGCCACAGCCAGCTCTGCAGCTCCCGCAGTATCCAGAAACCTTCCACCTTCCTGGCGAAATCGTTCATAGTTGGCCGCGCTGATAGCAGGGAGGAGGTGGCGGTGGCGGAGGAGGAGAACAGCGGATTTAAGGGAGGCGAGAGGAGGGAGGTGCCCCTCCGTAAAGAGAGAGGGACAGTCTGGGGGAGGAGGGTGTGCTCCTCACCTGCTCCAAACTGGTAAAGGAGGGTGAGAGTGGACAGAGGAGGCTGGAGGGTGGGGGCCAGGAGGGAGCGAGGAGGTCGATGCTGCTGATGATGGGAGGAGAAGGCTGCATTTTCTGGCTTCTTGCTGTTTCTATCGGGAATAAATCCATCTTCTTCCCTGACTGTGTCTGGGTGATATGAGTTCAGGGTGAAGCTGTACTGATTGTCGTTAGTCTGCTGCTTTATTATTCCTCCTGCGCTCAGATACGACACCTGAACGCTCAGGCCAGGCTGCCCATCTCTCTGCTCCTCATCCTCTTCATAATTCAGCAAACTTCTTCTCCATTTTTTCACCTCTCTCTTTTGCTCCAGCTCATCCTCTCCTTTCCTTCTTTCAGGCTCTTCCCTCTTCTCCCTCTTCCCTCTTTCTGCTTTCCCCTTATCCCTCGATCCACCGCTCCTTCCTCCTGTTACAGCCACGTCCGCTCTCCTCCCCTCTCTTCCTCTCCTTCTTTCTGTCAGGTCCGTACTGGCGCCGTCATCCCGCTCCCCTCTGACCGCCTTTGGCCCGGTCCTCCTCTGGCTGCTGCGCTGACCGGACTCTGTTCTCGATCCAGCTCTGGATCTGTAAAGGTTCTGGCTCAAAAGCGGAGCTGGTCGGTTTCCCCCTGTCCCCCCCTGCAGCTCGCCAGCATCAGCTCCCAGGTTTGCTGACTGGGGAGGAGACGAGTAACCGAGGCTGGTCATCAGAGCAGAGATGGAGCCCAGCAGCCCGTCCAGACCGGTGCAGAAGTGCAGCAGTGAGGTCTTCAGGGAGGGGCAGAGCGTGGAGCGGGCCAGCTCCCTGACGGCTGCCAGCAGGACAGAGTAGGCCCTTTGGTTCTGGGCGAGCCGGGCTTGGTTCTCCAGGCCGTGCCACAGCTCCAGTCGAGTGGCGGCGCTGGGAAGAGTCAGAGCAGTACTGTTGGGTCGAGGAGGAGAGAAGTCCTTCTCATTGAACGGTGGGCCCAGATACGTCAGCTGGAAGGGAAACAAACAAATGTGAAAAAGGGACGAAATGGCTAAAAAATGACTTGAAAACCTTTGTTTTTAAAAAAAGCTTTATGATAACTAGCATTTTTACTAACCCCTTTAAAAAAAAAGCTTATCTTCTTTCATTATTATTATTATTACTATCTTTTCATTATTATTTGGGAACTATTTTAGCGAAACTTTAATATCTAATCTTTCATCGTTATTCTTTTTATTCTTTATCTATTTTTTTTAAGTTTCGGAAACTTGATTACTTGATGAGTTTATTTTCTCTCTTTTATTTTTTGTTTTTAACACGGCTCTGTAGCACTTTGAGGTTCCCTGCAATATAAAGTGCAATACAAATAAAATTCATTGTAAAAATTACAATTTTTTTTATTCTACCCAAGGTCCAATTTTCATTGTCTAAACCAGGGGTTCCCAAACTGTGGGTCAGGACCCACACGCGGGTCGCAACATGTTTTCAGGAGGTTGTCAGATAATTGTGAAAAATATATAAATCTAGGGATGCAACGATACCACTTTTTTCCAAACCAATACGATACTAATACTTGAATTTGAGTACTTGCCAATATCGAGTACTGATACCAATACTTCTACCACAGTAAAAAAATGTAATGAATTTGGAGACACATTTTATTTTCTTCTCTGCTTTTGATGACAAACGATGGTGAAATAAATAAAATATAAAATAGAAATAAAAATGACAACACTCCAAAAATTTTAAGTGAAATTAAACATTGCAGGTAATGAATTTGGATCGGTTCCTGATATCGATCGGTTTTAAAGAGTATGAGTACAAATATATCAAATATATCAATACCGAATACTGGTATCGGTATTGATGCAACCCGGTATATAACCTAAATTTATCCCAAACATTTTTGATTTTTATCACAGTTGTCAAAATTGAACCATTAATAAAGAGGTCAATCTAAATTTAACACCTTAATTATTTTCCACATTAATGCATAAATCCACATTTATCTTCCTACAGATGGTCTTCAAGCCGTATTTATATAAAGGATCCTGCAGGACGACCCGTCTGATTTATAATTATCATCGTGTAAGGGAGGGTCCCCAACACCAATATATGTCGTCTTCGGGGTCTCGGCTCAAAACGTTTGGGAACCAGTGATCTAAACCATCATTCATTACATCACCATGAAGAGCATTATTGCTATATTTGTAAGGCCAGAGCCTTTAGACGAGACGAGACCAGCTGTACAGACGACAGTTTAGACATAATCCAAACAACTTTCTTTAACATTTAAACTAAAAATGAAAGCTCCTGTCAAGTCTGTAATAAGTCCAGAATACACAGAGAGCTGTGCACAGCTACTGCAGAGACACCAGAGCGAGACTGAACCGGAAAGTTAACCTCTATACAGTGATGACTGACAATGACTTTGCAGTTTGGCTTTGTTTTCTCTTCCAACTTAGTTTCAAAATAGTTTGGCTAACCGCAGTGTTTGAATGCAATCTGCCAGATCTGCACTAATCTGAATCCTGGAGCCACATTCCCATATCACAGTAAATAAACTGGCAGAATTATTCCACATAAGAACCATAATCAATCCTGATGAACAAGACCAGTTTGTGAGCTAAAATAAAGGGTTTTGTCCTGTGAACATCAACTGTGTGAACACAAACCAAAAAGACATTGAAATGTTTTGTAATTAACTTTGACCCATTACATGCATAGACTTAATTGTAAAAAGAAGAAGAAAAAGACAACCCAACAATTTTCTATAAATCATAATTCTAACTTTTTTTAATTTCTTTTTTTATGAAAAAAATTAGAACTATGTAATGGGTAAACCCTTGACTTTCACAATTAATCTTAATCTGTCTGTAAAAAATATAATAGAGCTAGACCCAAATGTTTTACTACATCAGTTTTTAGAAACACTTCATAAGTTTCTAACATTAAAACTAATTTGATGGTTAGGTGACTTTCGTTTTACACATTCTTAGAGCTGTCATTACCCTGCAGCATCCCAGAGCTGAGAAACAGCATGTCACAGCTTTTTCCCACCCTTAAGGATCATGTGACGGCTGCATTTCACTTTACAGAACCGCATCACAGTTCTACAACTAGATATCAATACACTAGAATGAGGAGAATAGCTGATTCAGCAAAGAAACCTATGAAGATGTTATTGGAGGATGCAGAATGAGACAGTGCAAGAATCAGAGAGAAACAGTGGACTGTTCTTTATTGGCTGGGGAGAAACCTAATGATTGTAAGTTGTACTGAATATTGAGATAATGGGATTATGTCATTATTTATTTCATTAGACGTAAGTGAGATATAATTACAGATATAAAGCATATAAATATTCATCCTTAATTTTTTTTATTTCACTAAAATGTATTCACCTGTGTCCAATTTTATTATTATTTACAGCGTTTGTGTACAGTGTGAGAGATTTCCATTGTTATCCTCAGCCCCATGGATGGAAGATTGAATAAAGAGAAGACTTACTGATGGGTTCCCTTTGCTCAGTATTTATTTGATGGGGCCTATATGGACAAGGTTAACAATTACCTATACTTTAATGTGGATAATATAACAGATTTGCTTTGATTTGCTTATAATTTCCCTACAATTGGTTGCATTTCAACTGGACTGTGCTACACATGTAAAGCCAAACTGCTTCTGTGGCTAATAACTTTTTAATATTTCACATTTTCAATATTCATGGTTAACATTTCAGACTACCTATTAGGTATTTATGGTAAATCAGAATTTTTGTTTGCATGAAAGTAAAAGAACATGCATTGAAAGTGATGCATTGTAAACAGAACCTTTAAAAATTACTCACATAAACATCTTTGATCTCTTTGAGCTGGTACTCCAGATATTTGGTCAGCTCATAAGTACTTTCTATCGAACTCCTCTCGCTGGCCAGGTTGAAGGATGGCTCCGCTGCCATTGCCACGGCAACCAACAGGAGGGCAAGCAGGTGAATGACTGTGGAGAAATGACAGCATAAAAGACAGATCAAAACTTGCAGGATTTTTCTTTAAAAACACATCTGAGGTGTCCAGATACCTCTAATAATAACAATGAGGACATTTTTTTCAGCTCTTGTTTTCTCAGACATTTTGTTATTATTCAACTTCATTGCTGGATTCTTCATTTCATGCATTTAAAAGCCGAGAGCTGAACAGACAAAAAATCACCTCCAGCTGCAGTTTCCAAGTTTGGTTCCAGTCACTGTACCATCACATTGTTTATATTAATTTTCACAGTATTTTAGTTTATTTCTTCGTCTCTACGGCGATGACCTTGTCTGTTTACACATTGCCATGTCAGTATCATATGACACTGCCAATAAAGCTCTTTCCGTTTCCAGGCTAATTTTAGAGGTCTCTGGCTGTCGAAGGTTTACTCTGGCTTCAAATAAAACCTTAATAGCCTCAGAGAGTCAGACAAACGGCTCCTATGTTCAATGCGCTGGCCTGTAAGCCTAAATACATTCACACACACCGATGACATGTGTCTTTCTTTGCAATCACCGACGTGAGTGTGTTTGTATCAGCTGTATGTTTGCTGCAGACGTCTTGTTTAGGTTTCAGAGTGTTTGTGTAGGTGTTTTATGTTACCATGTGAGTGTTTGTGTGAATATTTGTAGCCGTAATTATATATGTGTATTAAATTCACATTGCTCTGAGTGTATACAGAGATTTTTTTGTGTGTGAGTGAGTAGGAGAAAGATAGATGAAGGGGGGGTTGTACCACTGGAAACCTTTTAGTGCCCCCGTCTCTGGTTTCAAACAGAGAAAATTGGAGCTGAAAGGTGGTTTTCAGCAGCGAGGAACTTGGTGTACGTCCGTGCACTCTCTGGATGCGTTCGCTTTCATACTTTCCTTATCTACTTGATAGCTCTCTCAACACTTCTCAGCCTCTCGGTGCAGCACCACTGACGTTTTTTTGTTGTTGTTTTTTTTGCCATCTCTGCTCCACATCGTCTTCTTCCATCCTCTCTGAACCGCTTCTCTTGCTCTTGTCAGTCAGACAGAAAAGTGTGATTCATACTTGTAAAACATGCTGCTGTTCATCAGGTGTGAAATATGCATTGCTCAACGTGCGTGACCCTGTTGGTTTCTCTCCCTCTCTCTTTCACATCAGCCTCATCCCTCTTTCTTTGGCTCTCAGACACACCTAGAGGCCTCCTGTTGCTTCACCGACTCAATCCGTATTCGTCACACCGCCCTCTCACTCAAACCTTTCCACATTTTCCCCTCCTAGCATGCTTATCTCTCTCTCGCCACGGGTCAAAAATAACAGTGACAAATTAACCCTGATTAGCTTTCTCTGCCCCTCTCTGTTGCCACTTTCTTTCTTCTCGCTCAGTCTTTCATCTTCCACGACGGGCCCCACAAGAAGAACAAGCGACTTAAACTGAATCGCCTCAACACCTTTCAAAACATTTAGTTTTACCAGCAGAAGAGGGAAGAAACTGACCTAAAGCAGTCAACACCTTCTTCCTGTGACTCAGACGCTCATATTCGTCATATTACTACTCACTCCCAAACAGGGCTGGGTAGAAACTCAGCGATTGTGTGTATTCTGTACAACGCCATACCTCTGCAAGACGTGATTGGGTAACAAGTTCAGTCAGCAAGAAACGTGCCTTTAGAAATGTTTAAAAGAAGAGAACATGTTTGTTTCCAATGAGCCACACAAGCCTGGGAAAGTAATGGTAAGAGGAAATAAACTTGTTACACATTTTAATAAAACATGGTCACAATTAGCAGCTACGAGGATATTTTATCTTAGTTATATAACTTCACCTAACAAGCTCTCCCTCGCCAACACATTTGAGTTGAAATGACAGATTGAGTGACAGATTTAGGAGGCTTCAAATTAAAACAGGATTAGAAATGCTTGACAACGTAGCGACGTTGACAAAACCTGGAAAAACAACTCGGTAACTGCTGAAAAAGCAATTATAAATGATAACGCTTCCACTACATGCCGATCCTAAATTGTCAACAGCACTGGGACATCCCCTCAGACGATTTCTAAATATCTGAGGTTTAGCCTCGCAGCTCCCACATGTTTCCATACAAACACACCTTGAAACCAGTCAACCAGGAGAACCTCTGCCAGCTAAGCCTCCTCCGTTCTCCTCAACTGCACAAACCTCATCACCTGTCACAAGCAATAGGCATCTCTCCGCTGAACATTTGGAGCTCATCAAGTTTCCAGCTCCTCCCACTAAAACGTCCTCCATTAGCACCAAAACGCTGCAAAATCACCACGACTTCAAACGCTTTCAGACTGAACAGGGGTGAAAGAAAAAGGGACATGTTCGGTACAGAAAGGATAGACATGTACAGGAAAAAACGGGAGTCCCGAATAGAGAAATAAAGAAGTCTGTTGGCTAAAATCAACCCAAACTTTTCCCTTTTGTCTGCTGCCGCATGCTTGCAGATGATTGCCAGACGTAAAAGGCTCTTGTTGTTTTGATTGAGCTCTGACATGTCTAAAAGCAACCTCTGCTGAGGCAAAAAACAACCAAACCTTTGTACGAGTAAAATGAGATAACTCAAACCCAGGACTGTGTTGTTGTTTTTATACAATATTAGATTGAGTAACTATGCTATAGTCGGCAAATCGCCCGACTTCAAGGCGAGCCCTGCGGGCGTGAGGCTGAGTCTGCGTACCTGGCAGTGAAAGCACACTCCGCAGGGCAGGGTTGAAACCAGAACATTCTCCATGGGAGGATTGCATTTCAGCAACACAAGGGTTCCCTGCAACGGCTGACCATGACCTGCCTCTGTGCACTAATGTGCAGGACCCTTCATGCACATATCTATCCGAGATACACATATGCAGCTCCGTTATGCACAGAGATCACATTTTTTTATCTTGGGTTTGTTCTCTGGTGCAAAGTCAGATGTGTCATTCAGGAATCTGGCTACCATCTGCAGAACAAAGTAAAGCTAAAAGAAGTTTGGGCAACACAGCTTCTGAGGCCCAAAAAGGTCAAAATTAAACATCGTCGCAGGGTCAGGGTTCACAGTTGAATTTTGGGGCACTAGGATGTACTCAGGACCAAAAGACCGCTGGAACACCGGATATCATCCACTCCAGACGGTGTTTTGGTAAAGGAATGACCCAGTGTTTCTACATATTGCACCACTTCCAGCACTAGAATTTCATTTTATCAACATGTACCAATATTTGAGGTTTTAAACAAGCACTTAAACAGAACTTGGTGTGGTGGGAAAAACCATGTGCAAGAAAATCTCTCCAGACTGGTCCAGGAAAAACTGCCTCCCATAAAAGGTTGCCCTCTGTTGCTTTAACCACTTGAAAGAGGTCATAAACAGAGAGAAAACATACTGTATTTACTCAGAAGATGGTGTTAATCAGGTGGAAATTATTATGTTTATCATCTCCAATGCAGCACTGATTTGCTTGGTTACTCATGTTTTGATGAGCATATGTTCAGAGACTTTGGATTTTACTGTTACGGAGTCCAATACGCAGACATAATACCAGCCATCATTAGGGTCAGAAACAGGAGAGGAACCAAGATAAATTTCAGGCTGACATGACACAATGTGATGTAATTAAACCCACCCTCGGTGGTTTCCTATGATCTACATCATAAACCTGATTTCATTTTAATCCTGTGAATTACTGTAAATGTGTTTATAACTTGATGAAAGAAATCTGATAAAATGTTCTCATGCCATCCGTGCTGACGGCATATTATCAACACACCACAGACAGCAAAGCCATTCATGTCATAGTGCAAGTGATTCCAGGTCGCAGACCTCAGAAATATTCCCAGTTAAAGACAGAAGTGCCAACAAATAACTGGTAAAAATAAATAAAAAATACTGTAGTTGAGTCTCTATATGTAGTTTCATCAAAACATCAGTTTAGATGCATTGACTTTAGGGCAGGTAGTGTGTTTTGGTTGAGGACTCTGTTTTCTTCTGTGAATGAAAACAAAAAGCAGTAAGAAAAAAGTTTGGAATACAAAGAACACAAGGAGAAACACACTGAGGTTCCAAACACAATATTCATGAAAAGCTCCAAAGTTCGTTTTATATGTGGGGTGAGAATTGCGGTTTCGGGAGTTTCCGGAGAGCCTGACATCTTTTATCAAACGGATGATTTTATAGTTAAGGGATGAGAGCTTTGAAGGCTGAATTAAACCCAACAGACCTGACTGCTGACAGCTGTAAAAGCTCGTTGATGGTGTGAGATCATTTCATGATTAAAACCCACAGAAATACTGATTTTTGTCAGTGCTGAATGATTTCATAGTTCCTCGATGAAAATGAATAGTATTTAAAATCGCATTTTTGTTGGTCCTGACAGGATACTGAGGATCATAAATAAACTGCATCTTATCAAGTAAAACAAGTAAAGATCATGTTTAATAAACCTGTTTTATGTTGAAAAGGACTGAATGAAACAGGGAAATGTTGGAAGATAACATGCCAATAGTCCACATTGGCATGCAGGTGAGCACAATGAGGGTGGGGTCTGCAATTACTGGGGAGGGAAACCACATAAAGGGCAGCATGGTTTCATGGAAAAACCCAAAATGGTCAAGAAGCAGAAAACTTTGTCTTCTTAGCAGGACTCAGCTAGTAATCCAGCCGAAGTTTATTTTGATGACATATTGTGTATTACTTTTATCTGAGGCTGCAATGTTTTCTTAAGAAAAAGAATGAAAGCGCAAGTTAAACACACATAACCCCACAGGGTGGGGCCTTTTCTTCACGCTGTCACAAACCCACTTCAGCATCACCTTTAACAAGTTCAAAAGTTCTCACTGAAGAGCTTTTAGGGGTTGGAAGATGCCTCTACACAACCTGCATGCTGAAAAGGCCAATTTCACTGATGCCCCGAGCATTAATAACGTGGTTTGGTGAGGTAATCATTATGTCTCCATGTGCTTTCACTCCTTGCTTGGTAGCTGTTTGATGCATTTTACACTACTTGGTTCAGGTTAGGGATTAAAAATAACAAGGTTAAGGTTGGGAAAACATCATCAATCAGCAGAATGTATGCAACTCACCAGCCTCAGACTGACTGACAGACTGACTGGCTGTGACTGACTGACTGACTGAATGAATGAATGAATGAATGAATGAATAAATGAATGAACAGTACAACAAAAGCTCAGCTAGAGGGAAAAAAACTAACAATTTGAAACTAACCAGTAATTAATCCTGTCCTAATTTTTACAGACCTTTGACTTTGCTAAATGAACTTGGGCAAGCTTCAGTTGCAACATGTGACTAGATGGTTGCAAGAAGAATGTAGAAGTTAGCAATGTTGTTAAAGAATGTGTGATTAAACAAAACTGATGATTTTAGATGTCTTTATGAAATCTAGTAAATCAATGCAAAACCTTCTTTGTAGTTCAGTATGTGGCACATCTCTGATGATACACACTCTGGACACAAAGATGTTTTCTTATTGAAACATTTTTTGTAAAGCATGAAACTTGACCCGTAACCACTGTAAAATCATGCTTTCAGCATCAGTCAGTTTGCACGTTCACATGTATTCACTGTATTTACAGCATCAGTTCATTTAGCTTTTATGAAACAGGTAAGGGAGATGAATACACTGATCAATACAAGTTTAATAACAGATCAATAAAAGATTACAAACTTTTTATTTAGATTTACAAAAAGGGTTTACACTACACTGATATGATATTAATGTAGAATATTCATTATAACATTCATGGTTTGGTCTTTGGATCTTTTTTGTTAATTACCTTGCCAGAGAACAGCATGATATTTAATAGGTAGCCTATATTAACACTGAAAATATGGTCTTGTGCATTTCAAGTTTAGAGAAGATAAAGTTAAGTATACCTTTTAAAGCTTAAAATGAATGTTAAATCCATTCTGAAATAAATGTATTATTCTAACAACATACAGAAAGCTGAAGATCTACTTTATGAATTAAGTACTTTATGACATTGGTGTTTGTAAAATGTATTCTTTGTTTTCTCCCACTTTTTTCGGCTCTCAGGGCATCTGAAGGGCGAACAGTGGAGGTTCCTTACAGAGGAGATGTAGAAAACACCATTCGTGATGTGCTGGGAGGACTCCGCTCCACTTGCACCTATGTGGGTGCAGCCAAACTCAAAGAGCTGAGCCGGAGAACCACCTTTATTCGTGTCACACAACAGTCAAGCCAAATGTTCACTTAGGAGGGAACACACACAAACGCACCAGTTGGCTGCATCATACAGAGTCTATGCAAAATAAATTAATAGTATCAAGTAGTGTAAGAAGACTTAACTTCATTAAAAACCAAAACTGTTTCTCTCAGGATATCTGCTGTCAAAAAACCTCAGACTCCTAAAACTCTAAATTTAACACGCATTCTCCCAGTTTACTTAACCTCAAAATAAATGTACATGCCTAAAGACACCATAAATCAATGTTGTAATCAGGCATATACGGTTTTGGATGGGAACATGCATAAGTATTACATCATTAATAATAATTTGCATTAATGTGCCCCAGCTTTTGGGAAGTGGAATAAAATAGCCTGATGTATGAATGTATTTTACAAATCAGATCTTTCAACCCTTTAATAAAGTATATAGTCATAAAGGCATTTCTTCATTCACTTGTATAAAGAATAAAGGGAAAAATATGGAGACACACTCTTGAGTTATGAGGGATCCATTTTAAAAATGAATATGCAAATCAATATGCAAGATAAGACTCCACCATTTGATTATATTTGGAGAAATAATGTAATAAATTGCATGCAGAACCCACAACTCACTTATTTTTCAGTGGCGTTCCTCTTTCCTCATGAAGCATCTCTAACATCTGCAATCACATTCCTAAGGAAAAAAACCTTTTGAGTGTTTGCATTTTGGCGGAAATGTTTTGGACTTAAAATTCTTTTAGAATGAGGACAAACACTCCTGGATTAAAGTATTACAAATATTTGACATATTTGAAATACAGCTGGTTTGGTAAAGACAGATCTGAGTCATGCTCAATGCTTCCGCTGTGCCTGACATTTTAAATCAAGCGTTTGGAAGATCGTGCCTTTATATTAAAGATCGGCCCTCGTGCTTTATGAGAAAATCTCAAGAAATTGGCTCCTGTATAACACTATGAAACAGTCTCTAACCTGAGATACATACTGCACTTTAAACACTATGGTTCATTGTTTATTGGAGTGAAAATGGAACATGAAAGTAAATGATCTGAGAATTATGAATGTTGTCTCTTTATGGACAATAAACATGGAATACCCTAATGGCTTTTGACTTACTGAGTTTTCATTTGTCATCAGAATCACCAACTTGGAACTGAGACTTAACTTTTTAGGAGGGAGGAACTATTTAACTTATTGTCAGCACACATTTCAAAAGTCAGTATAAGAGGGTGCAGGAGCTTATAGTATATATAAATTTGCACATTTGTAAAGACACCATAAATGTCATCCAACCATTTTTTTTACACCTGCTGACTCTGATGCAGGTTCTCGGGGAGGACAGGAGCCTATCCTAGCAGCTACTGAAAGGTACATCCTGGAAAGGTTGCCAGGTTATTTCAGGGCAAACACCTTTGATGCTAAACATATCCAGGCTTTGGAATAACAAACATTACCAGCTAGCTAAAACAAGGCCTTGCTTCCTTCAGCAAAAAAATTACAAATAAATAAATAAAATAATAGCCATTTAAAACATTCAAGTCTGAGATTTTTTATTAATCAAGAATTATGAAAATAAAAAAAAATTGCCATTTCCACCTCCTATCCCAGCTCCTAATGAAACTAACTGCAATGAAACTTGGATGAAAATTCATCATTTCTGACTACTGATGACCAGTTGTTTATATGTCGCGCATACAAACATGGTCCTGTAGGAAATGTGAAATCATTGGCATAAACACTGCAGTTTACGTTACTCCTCTGCTGATTTTAATTTACAGAAGTCCGCCCCCCGCCCTCTTACTTTTTATATAAAAACCATACCAACACCAGTTACATCTTACTGTTAGCTGAAATCTTAACAGAGCTAATTAGACCTCATCTTCAGATTACGACACAAAAAGTGGTGCCCTGCAGCTCATCATACACTAGAGGGGGCCATTGGCTGCTATATTTTAGCCTTCATCCAGATCTAGAAGGGACTAGAAGTGCAGCCTTACATGCAGGATTTCAGACTGATATGCTGTTTGTGTATAGGTGTATATGCCAGTGTGATGATATTCAAATAACGACACAATATATCAATTTATTCCAGATATGTCAAGGTTTCATTTTCTGTTTCAAAGAGGTGCATTTGTACAGATGTCAAATACATACACCAACAGGGTTTCTCCATTGCTATAGAGGACAAGGGTGGTGAGACACAGGGACTTGGTGAGTACAATATAGTACAAACAAATTGGCGGGGGGGGGGTCGTCTGCCCACTGCAGGCCGGACCGTCCATGCAGGTTCAACAGCTGATGCTTGCTTCTCTGCCAACTTCTCACAGGCTTGTAAAGTTTTAGTGCAGTACTTGGTGCTGCAGGATTGCAGAGAGACATCTAGACAGACTGGTTGTAAGCCTCAGGGCTCTGAGTTCATAACAGGGGGAGGAATCAGCTGAGCCACTGGTTGACAGATAAGCCCCGCCCCTTCTGTGGCAGTGGGCAGGGTCAGAGGTCAGGAGGCAAACAGCCTGTCCCCTGCTGAGAGTGTTTGTCTCCTCGTACAAGAGTCTGACCAGAGACGTTTCAGAGTAATCCAAACCATCTCCGGCATCATACACATAATAATAATTTATAGTTAACCGTCAATAATGACATTTGTTAATTGTCAAATCAACTCAAATATTAAATTATATGTAATAGATTTACATACTGTATGACCCAGATTTTAACAGCCCACTATGTAAATTGATTGGGGGTGAAACTAAACTGTTATATAAGGCTTCTACACATTTTTGTTTTCTGCCTGAGTTGGTTATCCAGCGCTATGGACATTGACGAGACATCATACAAAAAAGAACATAATGAAAAAAAAGTGGAATCCTGATCAAAATCTAATCACTTTTAAAACAACAAAGTGCCAAAAAAACCATCCTTTTTTGCAAAAAAATGAAAGTACAAACATCAAGAAACAAAGAGCACACATGCCTTTTTTTTACTGATCAAAAAGTCAAAGCTCACACACCAACATTCATTTTATATGTCAAGTTGTGCAAGAAGCCAATTAAAAAAAAGAAAGGAAAAACAAAAATAAAAGATGACATAAACAGTGTTCCTCAAATGAGGAAGCTTGTCATAAAAACTCAACAATGACACATTCTCTACATAGTTTTAAGTCTCTTGACATTATACTGAGTGCTACAAGGAGACCGAAAACGGAAAAAAAGCTCCTGCACCAAAGATAATTCAAAACAAAGCGAAGGTTTGCACGCACTGTTTTCACACCACACCACCGAACCGAGCTGTCAAACCCTTCTGCCAAATTACAACTCAAAAATGAGAGCACAATGAAACCGAAAAACAAGAGCTCAGCCTGGTTGGGTTGTAGGGTGGAAAAAAAGATTTCGTAACAAACCTTCTCAGAGCAAAAGAAGGGAGGCTTTCCATGAGGAAGGGTTTCCTAGTAGAAAAGAACCAAGGAATCACCTAACACCTCGGCCCGTTGGACCCAAGAACGCGCCGAGCGCCAAGTGAGATGGAGCACAGACAGATATAAACACAATGTTACGGCAAGGCGATGTGCAAAAAAAAACTTGAGCTATCTCTCTTTTTTCATGAGTGTTCAACCCCCTTGTATTTTTTTTCATTCTCATTCTCTCTGTCTGTTCTGAATGAATGTTACCACCCAGGACAAGGATCGCTCAGAGACAGGGGGGCTTGAGCGAGCCCGTCCTGGGATTAGAAAGTGCTGAAACATTATCAAGTCTTTTACCTCTACTTACATGTGCATCTCTGTTGGTTGGTTGTTTCTTTTTATTTATTTCTTTTTTTCTGTTTTTCTTTTTTACAAAAAAAGTGGTCCCCACTAGCAATGAGGTTTCTTTTTTCCCTGTGGGTCTCACCGTGAACCGTTGAGAGTCAGGGTTTATGATCTCACAGACAATTAGAGGAGAAAACACTCTACACACGCACGCACACACACTTTTAACACACTCATCCGTGTTAGATCACATGCTGAACTGGACACATGGTGCAGACACAAAAAAAAAAGAGGAAGGCCGCACGGAGAGAAGGGAAGGAGAAGTACAGGGAAACTTGTTGGTATTGTTTCTCTTCAAAAACATTCCTGACTCCTGTTTATCACGTGACAGAACAAAATACAAAAACCTTGAGGAGGGGTGGGACATTGCAGTCAGACTTTGCTACATACACTTGGCACAGATGACGGGAGGAGGAGGGGGGGTTAAAATGTAAGTATTGCACATTGTGTTAGATTTCACGGGGGATGAAAAAGGGTAACTTAAAACAAAAGCAACAATAAACCCTTAAAAAATGTTGAAACCTTACAGCTCCTCCTATATTCTAAATACATCTGCATGCCAGATTGGTTTGTGGCATCAAATTACATTTTTCACTAACATATAAAATAGGTTAATTGACAAGAAGAGATCAAATGATGCTGAGGGCAACAGGCGGTCCGGGCCTGACTGAAAGGTAGCTTACGGTTGTTAAGGGTTAATCAATTGCTTCACCTCAGGAGGAGGTGCTTTCGAGGTTCAGCTGGCTATGATTGGGTACCTGAAACAGAGTTAAAGAGGTCATTATGGAGTCGTAGCAACGAGGCAGAGCTGGGCGGAGTCACAACGCCTGCTGGTTATTCCTCAGGTGCATGTGGCACATGCTCACCTTCAGCTTAGCAACAGTGTCTAGGACCGTCCAACAGGTACAGAGGAGGTTTCGGGGGTTACGTTCTGTTACTGCATATTTGAGAGACTTCCCTGAAAACGGACAACTGGTGTTGCGACTGCAATTTCAGAAAGGTGAATTGTACTTGCCTTGATGATGAGGGGGAAAAGTGTTTGGCTCAAGCAAGTTCAGGTATATTAGCTTCTAAAAATAATTTTTCGGTATAGATATTTTATTTTCTCTATGGGTAGAGAGTTGTTTTGGTTGTAATGCTGGAGAATTATTATTTTATGTTTATTGCATAAAGTGTTTCCACTCATATACAAGGAGAGTGCCTGAATATGATTGTACTATTGCTTTCTAATGTAACCGAAGCAACATCGTAGCTTGGCTTTGTTTTACCTGATTAACAGCAAATGTTCATATGGTTTAGGTGGGTGATGAGTTTGCTTTGATGTTGTTTCTGTTTTTTTAATTCCTCAGTATAAGGGATGGATAAAAAAACAAACAAACGAAGAAAAAAAACAATGACGCACACGCACATTTACAAAACACATCCTCACACACACAGACTACAAAACATGCACGCTTACTGCTGTTTACCATTGCCATGAACACACAGTTTCACTAAGAAAAAGGAGGAAAGCACTACTGTGGTGATGTTGATCTGACAACCCTGTTTTATTATAAAAAAATAAAGCATTTTCAAATCTCATTCGGGGTCTTCTTATTCATTCCCCCTCAGCATCTTTCCACCCATTTCTCCATCATGCCATCACCGTGGCAAACTCCCACCACCTGAGACATTGTTCGCATATTTTGTATCCCTCCTATTTGATGTGTTTTTATTTGATGTGAATAAAAATATGACGAAAGCCGTAAAAAACAGCTAAATAGGGAGGCTGAGAAGAAACAGATCATGCTCAACAGACATGCCTGCAGGAGGCCACTGTCTCCTTATGAGCAGTTCAGGGTCAGCAACCTGTACATGTTGATTTCACATGCTCATCTTAGATGCAGCACACGAGAAATATTTAACTGAGAAGACATTCATTTTGATGTAACATTCATTTCCTTTTGTATTTTTTTTATGTTTGAAATGTTTGAATTCGTAGATTATTCATATTTAAAATGAATCAATTGGCAGCACTCACTTTATATTACACCTTTAGTTTAAAAAGTGAACTTTACTTTACAAGAAAGAGCCTTTAAATAAGTTCAACCTCTGACCCCGCTGCATTAAAATCCATCTGCCGGACTCACCAAGCAAGCACATCTGCTGAGCTAACCGCTACATCTTAGCCATACAGGTTTCCAGCTGTCTGAGCACCAGCTATGTTCAAAACTATACCCTCCATCGTGGACAACTTGCGGCTTCATACGGCATGGACAGAGACTCCATAAGCGATACCGGAAACGGTTAAATTCAGTAGGCAGGCACATTTGAAATTCTGCTCTATAACTATGCTTGGATTTAAACAACATTATGTAATTTGACCTAAAGTGAGCAGTTTCAGAAACATTTGCTATGAATGTGTTAAGTGACTGCTGATGAAAGAAAACCCAAATAAACCCTGGTCTCCTCCAGTGTGTTTACATGGTCAGGGGCTTGTTTCAGGACAGGGCCAAAAAAATCGTGTCTCCACCTAATTCCCTCCTCCTGATGTGCAAATTGCAAAGATTCTCTTAAGTAAAGACTCCAAGTAGAAACACTGGACATTTAACATTGTCTGTATACATATCAAATGAATATATCTTATCCCTATACACAACACACATAACCATACCCATACACAAACACGCCGCAGAGCACTGGAAGTACAACTGTACTGTTGGCAGAGTGCACCAATCAGATGTCAGTCCACTAGTGTCTTTGCAGAAGGGACAACATGCACCGAACTGTTTGTATCTGCAGTCAAATACAGTACATGTCAAAGGTCACTAAGATTAGGATGGTCTGTACTGTTCTGTGTCTGCATTAAGCATGTGTGTGGGTATTTGCACAGACACACACCAGCAACATACACACACACATACATTACAAATAACAGATGACCTTCACAATTATGTGGCGCGAGTTTTCTCAGCTCTCAGTTTAGAACAGAACACCAATAGGATGTTTCAAAGCCTTTTTTTTCTGCGTTCATCTTTAAGCCAGAGCCCAAACTGTCAACACACATTCAAATACTTGTCCCTACAGTATATTGTTTTGCAAGGCTTACAAACATGTGATGCACATTTTCTCTACGTCTTTCCCCCCTTTACTCTTGGCTAACTGAAAACGCTCTCATCACACTTCATCCCCTGCTTTGTGATTCCATGGCACAACTGCTCCCACTTTACCAAACACCACCCTTAACTTTTTTCCAAAAGCTTCACCTTTCCAAAGTGCTGCTGCTACTTTCCACCACTGTCAAAAAGAAAGAAAAAAAACCTACAAAAGCATACAGTACTATGTAAATAAAGAGACAACAAAAGTCTGTTGGCTGTATAGTGAGTGTGACAGGTGTGTTAAGTGCTTTGAAACATCCTGACCCTCAGAGATCCGACATGCAGGCTTTTCTTGGTTCTCCTCACGCAGCTGTTTTGAATAAAAAATATAAAGTAATTCATAAAAAAAGCTATGAGGATTGAATGAAGTCTTCCTCTTCAATGTTTTTCCTAAAAGTGACTCAAACCAACCTAGTGTGTTTTGCACTTGCATGTATTAGGTTAGGTTATCTCATATTTATACATCAACATTGACCCGCCTGGGCTCAATCGAGGACAAAACAATGACCCCTGATTAAGGTTTGTGACAATCATTTGAAGCAACCACCTGGTGAGATAGGAGATGAGGAGTTCAAGAAAATAAAAAAAAGATGAAAATGCTACAGATGAAAGTAAAGACTCCACTGCCATCAAACTGAGTAGAGTGTTGTTCCCTCTCTAATGTGTGGCACACTGGCATTACCTGATGACATCTGCTTCAGGTCTGTGTGATGCTTAATATCATTTTATAAATTTATAAATAAAATGTGGAGTTACGGTCTATCAAATCCCACTCTTTTCATTGTTTACCTATAAATCCTTCATCCTCAGGATTAGCTGAAATTATGCAACTACTTTGGTGAAAAGTGGCGAAAAAATGTTTTGGTTTTTTTTGTCCAGGTAACCCCACAAGAAGTACGCAGGACTTGACTTACTATGATGTAATGTGCAAAAAACTGAGCCATCAGGTCCCGTGGCAGTGTGCCACAAAGCCACCGATAAATATTAAAAACACACACTTCACAAATCCCTCACCATTAAGTCATCTAATGAAAAGAACCAAAGCGGCAACGATTGCTCATGTGATATTAAATCCACCTACAAAAAAATGTGTTATAAACTACATGGAATTAATGTAAAGTGATACCATGTAGGGTCGAATTACCTCTACAGTACAGTAATCAAGATTTTTTTTTTAAAAAAGCAGAAAATAAAACCAAGACAAATGAAAAAATGAACATGGGCATTATTTGTCTGTAAAATCCTGTTTATGTATACTTTGTAAAATCCCAGAGGCTTATTAACAGTCCCGCTAGCTTTTACTTGCCCATATTTGACCTTCCCTCAATGCTGACTTTCACCTCTTGAGGGATGAAAGAAGGTTTGGGCAGGGACAAAGGTGGCTCCTGTTCTGATTTCTCAACTTTTCGACCCTCAGGGGCAGACCACCTCCTTTTCCTGCCTCCTGGTTTACTGGAGCCGCCTTCTGTGACGCTGGCAACCTGACTTTTAGAAACAGATCCTCTTTCCCCGCATAAGAGATCCCCATTTTCTACATTGCAGCTTCTCCCATCACCACTTTCACTGCTTCCTCCCTGACTGATCCCATTTTCCTGCTCCCTGTGCCTGGAGTTTCCTCCTCTGCAGCTCTGAGGAGCGTCTGAGACAGCTCTGGGAGGTTTGAGGTGCCCATGGTTTGGGGATGGAACAGAGGGATGGGTGGCTGGCTCCAGAAGTTGAGTCTTCTTCAAAGATCCGTTCTTCAGGTTTTTGAGGGTGAGGGAAATACAAACATCGCCAACAGAAAGCTTAGAACAAGGCAGCTCTAGAAGCTGGGTGGTTCTGTCCGGACAGCATGAAGACCAGCCTTGGCCAAAGACAAAGAAGGGGTATTCCAACAACACTTCCACACTCACCTAAAGGAGAAAGACAAAAACATTAAAAACACTTTATGACTGCTTATCATTTCAAAAGTGCATTTTATGTGACCAGTTAATATCTTCAGCCTGTGAAAATAGCTGCACATAAACCAAGGTATGAAATTATATGAGAAATGAGGGATTCATTTTGTGATTTGATCCAAAGTAGACACTAAAAAGTGTCTCTTTTCTTTCTCGTTTTGATTTCCCTGATGTGTGCTCAATCTTTATGGATTAATTTTTAAAATACATGTTCCCAGGTCAGCTGGGAGGCACAGTCCCTCCAGCTCATGCAGGGCCTCCTCCCAGTGGGATGTGATCAAACACAGCACTAGGGAGATGTCCAGGAGGCATCCTGACCACATGCCCAAGCCTCAGAGTCTCTGAGAGGAGACTGACAAGCCCTCTCAATGAGACCAGGTCACGACCAAAGCTGTGTGTCTCTTGACCTTGCAAACACATTCAGACACCTTGCCCACCAGAGAGGTGACATTATACATCCCTACACCCGGCTTTTTCAGCTGATGATCAGACGGTTGAGGTCACCGCCATCAGCCACCGCGCAGCTCACTTTGCACCTGAATAAACTACTGAGGAGCTACTCATTTCTTGTTTAATGTAATAAAGTATGATGTCCAACTTATGGTGTGAAACCTATGGCGTTTGTTTAGCGCCAGAAGGAGTGCGCTTGAAATCAGCTTGTGCTCATGGAAAACACCGGGCGGGTGTGCAGTGGATGGATGAACAAGAATGATTCTCTGCTTGTAAATATTGTGTTGTTCCCTGTCAAAGCAAAAATGTCTCCTGTGAGTTTTCCCTTGTGGGTGCTAGTTTACGCGCTCTTATCAGATGCACAAGCAAGGTTTACAAGCACACCCCTTTTGGAATGAAATAAATGCCAAAGCAGTTCCACTCAGAGTGAATTTGCAGAAATACATTGGGGCAAGGCCAACATTTAACTTATAGTTTCATTAATAATGTCAAAAGAAGCGGAAAATTAAATCAAGGCCACCAGACAGAAAGGCCCTGAGGTACACTGCATTTACACGAGGGACCATTTCTGCCCCCTCCAAATTAATTTTCTGAGAGCTCGAGCTTAAATAGACTCCTCATTTGTTTGTGTTGATACAAGTGAACATTAACAACCAGGACAAAGAGTTGGTTGTTCTGATTCGACAGACATGCATATACATAGTGCAGGCAGAGATAAAAACGCTGTATTTAAAAATGAATGTCATGGCATTTTTATTTAGTAAATGTTTGCCTCCTTTGTATCTTACTGCACTGATTGGAGAGACTACATTATTATGAAAAATAATGGAATAACAGCTGCAGAAGAGGCGTTTGGATATAATCAGGAGAATCGGAAAAACAATTAGCACGAGAAGGATCAAATGAAGCGAAAGAAGTTGCAAAGATTAGGAAGAAATGGTGGGTTTATATAAGAGGGTCGGTTGAACAATAAAACAGATTGAGGAAGTGAGTGCGAAAAAACAAAACAAAAATGTCAAGAATGATGCAGGTTTAAGATGTAACATGCACCCTCTCACAGCAAATACCAGTCAATATTTTCCCTTGTGTATTATGTAATTTCTGACTTCTCAGAGTAACTTTTCTGAGCATGGACTCAAAGCTGCTACCACCTCTGAGGGAAAAAAACATAAAGTGCAAGGGCACACAAGAGAGAGAGAGCTAAGTCTTTGAAAGATGGTCAGCTTTCGTGGGGTACAGTATCAAAGAGCAGCCGGGGGCAGAAGAGATGGTTAGAGATGTGCAGCGTGGGTGGACGACTCATTGCATAGACAGATGAAATAGACTAACAAGCTTCAGCGTATAGCCTCAAAGACAGTAAAAAGGCTGCTTCTGTGTGTATGTGAGTGTGTTTGGAGAGTCTGAAAAGAAGAAGAGACAGAGCATAAATTAAATGAGGTAAAGAATAGGATCTTGGGTAATTACTGACAGATAAAGGAAAACCTCACTGAAACATAAAATAAATTATTAGACTTTTACTTTATGTTTGTCCTCATACAAAGACCTTCAGAGCTTCACAAAGCATCTAAGAAAATGCTTGTGGATGCCTATGAAGCTGACAAGGGATCATCTGTATATTTTACTGACTAATAACTTAATGCAAATTTAAGTTTGATTTAGAGATCTAAAAGAAGTAAAAAATCGTATGGGAAATATCAAATGGGACATATCAACCTGTTCTTTAAAAAACAGCTAAAATTGTGCAAGTAATATAAATACCATGTGGATTAATTTGAAGCCTGGATACAACAATAGTATGCAGTACTTGTTGGCTGGACACTATTTTGTCTGAGAGCTTCTGGCATATAACCGTTACCTACATCTAGGTTGTATGGAGAGGGAAAAATGTCATCTGAATTTATTGGTTTCCTCATTAATTACCATAAATATTTCTCAATATCTCTCTCTCTCTCTGTCTCTCAATATACACACATGAATGAAACTCACATTTCATCACAGATGCAATGTACGGGCATTCACAGACCATTAAAACAATTACAAGAAAAAAATATTGCAGCTGTGCATCAGGCAGACCTCTGGACAGTACTCTCTACTTTCAATGAACACAGAGTGAAGTAGCTGTTAAACTAAGGTGAACCTTCTGCACAAGGATATAGATGCGTCCTTTGATCTTTTATAATTATTGGTTTGTTTGTTTGTTTTGGAAAATACAGAACCATTTCTCAAGTGGAACTGTTCAGAATTCCCAACTCTAGCAGAGAGGTGGTCAGGCTGAAATGGGTAGCCATGGCTACCCCTGTATCCGATAACCTTGGTTTCAGCCTTAGATATAGAGCATTATAGAATGATTAGAATCAAGGTTAATTCAAAATTTCATAGTGGGATTCTTGTAAAAAAAGAAAATGTTCAAAAATCTTTTTACAATTTCACAGAACAAATGATTGAAGAACTCAACTACAACTACAATTTAGTGTTTGCTTTATATAAAATGTCATGAAATTAATTAATTTTATTTTTAAATACTGAATAATTTTTTTCATGACAGTAATTGTACATAACTCATTCAAAAATTATATATAATGTGTAGCATTGGGATGTGCTACTTAATAGGTTCATTCATGTTCCTGACTTCACTGAAAAAAAAGAAAAATCTGGTTAACAGATGAATCCCTCAATTCTATCAACTTTCCCAAAACTTGTAAGCAGAATGTGTTTGTAACATGACTGCCATCTCAGAACACTAAACTGACTTTAAAAGGGAACAGACGCATCCCGAGAGAGTAGCTTTAATAGAGGAATTAATATGGTAGCAGCTCAACAACTATATCAACAGCTATAATTAAACAAATAAGGTACAGATCTCTTGAAAAGTCATCGGTCATGCTTACAAAGGAAACTACACATTGCTTGTTTTTCTTTCTCATTCAGGTGTTTTCTTGTTGTAAGCTCAAGCAAACTTTAAACACAATAATGCTGACTTGCCAGTGTAACTGTTTCCTATCTTTGCAGGTGTATCTTGGCAACTTGGTGCCATCTGCAGGTCAGTGTAATAGGAAGCTATAAACAGAGATGATAGAACTGCCTTAGAAATAAATGTAAATGAAAATTAGGAACCTTAAAATAAGTATTTAAAAAGATATTTGACCATTATTTTAGGTGTGCACTTTAACCATTCTTGCAAACGGTTGAATGGTTAAATAAGGTCATTATCTGTTTCGTTCTTAGCTTTTCATATTTAACAAAAATCATTACAGCTGATTAGCTAAAAGACAGCTATGCTGGCATCTGCCATAGAAAAATAATTGCTGCTTAAGCTAATACAACTTTTTATCAAAGCTGTATTTTGCGTGACTACTTCCTATCCTAAAGTCTGTTTTTACAAGGTTACTAGGAAGTCAGAGAAATCTCCACTAAGTTTTATTTCTGAGGAATCCTACTTAGCTGATGCAGTAATAATTACAGGACGAGATACAAGCTTCATGATGCAGACTCATGCAACTCCAATAAGCACATCAACATACTTTTGCATGGTTAATCTAAAATTAAAGCTGTTATAATTGTTTTTGTTGCTTTTTATTCTTGACTTTTTTATTAAAAAGTTAAATTCTGCCTGATAAATCAATGTTATGTGGCATGGCAGCAGTGAGCAACTCAATCTGTTTTCATGTGGTCTGTCATTTCAAACAGAACATTTCAGCATTTTTCTCACCTGGGTACGGTGTTCGCCGACAGAGAACTGAACCACAGCAAAGTTGGGTGAGGTGTGGCTCCCTTCAATGCGCTCCACTGTGGACGAGTCAATCTTTAGCTCACTGCTTATCTCTGCACTCTGGATGAAGTCCTCCGTCTTCAGGTCCTCCACACGTTTCAGCTCACCGTCAGCCAGCTGGATGATGGAACCCTTGATGAAATAGGGGGGCAGTGAGGAGGGCACCGCTGTACTGGAGGCGGGTGGATGGGCAGAGGGCACAAACAGCCCCGGTGGTGGGGGAACAATGGGAAGATGAAGCTGAGCTTGGACCACTGCACCTGAAGCAGCTTCCTGGAATGAGCCGCTCTGAAGTTCCAAAGTTTCTCCTTTGGGGGCAGTGGCAGCGATGTACGTTTGTGGGAGTGTCGTCGGGAAAGGTGTAGCCTGGTTAGATGATGCAATGTGGGAAGTTACTGGTTCCAATGCAGGAACTCCACCTCCACTAACAGGGATGATAACTGGTTGCGTGCCTGGAATGAGTAAGTGTTGCTGTAGGCTAGTGTGGTAGCTGCTCCCACTGCCCCCTGCTATATAACCTATTATAGACGGCTGCGGGTAGATATTTGTAGAAGAGAGTCCCATTGAGACTGGCTCTGTGGCATTGTGGGTGGTCTGGATAACAGTCTGGGGTGACAGAGCACTGACCGCAGCTTTCAGACTGTCTACGCTGAGTGGAGGTGGAAACGTGAACGAGCAGGTGCTGTTGGACGATGACGGTGCGCGATTGACAGGCTTGCCCATGATGATACCTCCTTTCTCCAGGGTTGCAGGGGCTGAAGCCGTCAGCTTCTCTGGGCTGGCTCTGGGGGGTACCAATTGATGGTCTCCATGGCTGTTGGGTACTAACATGACAGAGGTTCTCAGCCCTAAGGGATCATGAGCAGAATAGTCTGATGGCAGAACCAGCTGACGGGCCTCGTATGCAGACAAAGAGGATGCAGATTCCCGTGACTTGCTCCCTAACTTGGAGTGGCCGGACTCAAAGCGCCGCCCCCTTTCCAGTTCCCCGTTGTGGAGCTCTCGGGGTCTGGAGCCACCTTCCTCTTTCCTGGATGATCCATCGGTATACTTCATCCCAGCTTGGGATATGCAATGTCCCAAATGATGGTGGGGATGCATGTGCTGGGACGGAAGGTGGATGCTTCCAAGGTGATGAGAGGGCACGGTCCGCGGAGATGTTGACATGTGAACATGGTCCGTAGAAGGCGGAGGCATGGACGTACATGCTGCGGACACCCGCTGCTGGTCCTGCTTGGAGACCAGCGATTGGGCAGAAACCGTCTCTGTGTACGATGATCTCTGTGCAACCGAGGAGGAGGAGGAGGAGGAGTGGGGGGGGGGTGGGGGAGGAGGCGGGAGCAGCTGAGGGGAGATGTAGCCTGTGTATGGAGTAGTGTAGGAAGAAGCTATAAACTGCAGATTGGGAGGCAGCTGGGTATAGTGGACAGTTCCTCCGACTGTGGACTGTGATAGGGGGGATGTGTAGACTGTAGGGAGAGATGAAACTAGCCGCAGTGAGGAGGAAGAGGAGGCAGAGTCTGATAAAGAAGAGGGGGATTTATACAGGGGCCCATCAGACTGACTGAGGCTCCGGTGTGCGCCCAGACTGCTCTCGTTTCCTCCTGCGACAAGCCAGGTCAGGTTCTCCGTGCGCTGGCTGTCGCTGGGGTGCGGCAGCATGGAGGAGCGGTTTTCAGAAGGTAACGTGCTGGACGGGATCTCCCTCTTCTTTGGGGGCAGACATTCATTACTGCGTTCCTGGTTGGACTTCATGCTGGTTTCTGTTCACGACGCTCGATTGTACTTACGATATCTTTCTTCAAGTTTTTGGCCTTTCGCTTTTTCTTTCTCTTCTCTGCTCTCTCTCTCTCTCTGACGTTCTTTTTCACTTTCCTTTCTCCTTTAGTCACTTTTGACGCAATGTCCTTTTTTTCACAGCAATTATCTTTAAATTAACTTTCCAAATCTTGTCACTTCTCCTGTGTGGACCCAGCTCACCCAGATGGCAGCTGATTGTCGAGTTGTTGCTTTAATAAAAGAGAAAATCTAGGCCCTAATAGGCAGGTGAGGAAGGATTTCAGATGGAGATGAAAGTATGGAGGGGTAGTTAAAGGGGAGGAGTGGGGGCGGTGTGATCCGTCCGGGAATCTTTATTGGCTGAGGGGTGAGCCCAGTGTGGTAGGGGAGAGCGTCACAACGTCACACCTGCTGTTGCCGCAGAGGACGATGGGGGGCCGAGTGTGTTGCACTTCATGCGGAATCATTTCCCTCCGAAGGAAAGCCTGCCCGCATGCAGCACAAGCCTACGGAAAAACAGAAAAGCAAAAAGTTCTTAGACAAGTCAACTTTTGGTAATGATAGTTAAGATAAAATATCCTTTGGACCCAAGAAAATTCAATTCCAGAGTTACATGAGGGATGCGAGCTAAAAATAATATCACAAGCCTTTCCAACAGGTCAATAAGGCTCAGATTACAAGACTGTCTTGTGTATAAAAATGTATGCTCCACATGAGCGTGTGTGTGTGCACGCCATCTGTTAGCTAAGATCCCCTTCCGCTAAAGATGGACAGCTTGGTGTGAATCTCATAAATAATGCACAAGCATTTCAAGAACATACACCCATAAATACACTCGCCGCTGCACACACAAAACCAGCGCCGCACGTCTTGCTCACCGACACCTGGTCGTATTTAATTATGCTGACACATGCTCTTTTCTTGAAACACGGTCCGGTTTAGATTTGTCAAGATTATTACACATGTGTCAGTAGAGGCAGACACACCAAAATCCACCGCTGCAAAGCATAGCATTGCTTTTTCATTTTGCAAAGTATGTACATTTTTAATTTAGCATTTGATGAATGTTTACACAAATGTGAAATACTGAAATTGTTTTGTGCCCGTCTAAATATTGGCCTTCCTTCTCCTACATTAAATGAAATACACCCAATATTTCCATTGCTGAAGTACATTATATACCATATGCCCTTTTAAAAACTGTTCAAATTCAATGAAGAATGCAGTAATGATGAACTGAAGAATGTTAGAAATTACAAGGGACACCATGCATGTCCAGCAGGTTCTTGTTATCTACGAGATGCTGCAGTGCTCCTACAGCTGCAGCATAAGGCATAAGAGTAAGCAAGTGCAAATGAAGAATTTACATGCACGAATGCAAGAGCTGCTGCATATGCACAAACACACACTCACAGAGGTTTTGTTTCATAGTAGTAAGCACATACACACTGCCTCAAATACACACCATCTGTTCAGTCAAGCAGAGATGACTCAGAGGTGTGTTGAGAAGAACCGTTGATAGGTGAGCTTTTAGTGCTGAGATGCACTTTCATTTGCCTCTGTCACCACAGCTCCACTCCATTCTCCTGCCTCAGCATTCCCATTTCTCCTTCTAAATAACTCCACTCTTAAAGCGGATCAATGCAAGTCTGGGTATGTTTACCATGCTGTGCGCACCCCAAAGCTGTAGGGGGAGCTCCAGAACGAGAAACTAGGTGACAGACGAAGAAGAATGTTGTAAACAGAAGCATCTTACGGTTGTCTTGAACAGGCTACGGCTAGTTAGCATGGCTTTAAAGGCATCTAGTAAAAGTAATTATCAAAGCAGTATAAAAGCAAATACCGAATCGTAGAGTAAACATGCATATTTGTCCAAAC
>JAVQJG010187695.1:0-10583 GCA_036024015.1 Craterocephalus amniculus | reverse complement strand
TATGTATCCAAATTTCTGAAACATGATGCGAAATAGTTTATAAAAGTCATTGGTAGAAAACCGGTTAAAATATGCAGACACAACTACTGTCCATTTTCCTTTCTTCCTTCTTCCTCTGTATCATTCAAAATGACAGTTTCCGGATTTGAATGAATTCATGTTGAGCTGATTTTTTAACTTGTCAGCTTACATAAAAAATATATTGACTCTAAAAAACAGATTTTTCAAATGTCTGTATTTCACCAAACCTAATGACTTGACTCGTGATTCGACTTGACTTGCTTGACTAAAGCTCTGTTTGGACTTGACTTACTTGATCCTCCTGTAGAGACGACTTGGACTTACTTGAGACTTGCATGTATGGGACTTACTCCGATCTCTGATAAATAGCTCTATAAATAATCATGACTTAGCTTAAATGTTTGATGTGTTGTTTTACTTTTATATAAATAGTAGTAGTCTCTTCATATATCAGCAAAAAGACATGCTCATTGACCTGCAAGCTGCATCTTTACTTTCACACATTTAACTATCATTTAACTATCTGTCAAACCCAGCCTGAAATGTATTTGTGAAAAGGAATATTACTGAAATTATTCTATTTTAAAAACACGGCTAAAGTTAGAAAATTTAGATCAAACTTTTACAAATCAAGATGACATGAATAGAAAAATTTGTTTTGCCCAATTTATTACTCTACACAGATACTTTACCTTGAGCAATGGGGACATGTGCTGCAGGAGTATTGGCCGGGGCCTCTTTTTGTTCTGTTTTGTTAATGTGTCCTCTTCCTCCGACCTTTTCAGTTGCTCTTTGCCGCCTGTCAGCGAGCTACCTGTGAACTATATGAAAGAAACTGTATTTATAATTTTATATCATACAAAAAAAAAAAATTAATAAAGGAATTGAAATGTGCCCAATATCTTTTGTTTTCTCAGAATTTGAAGTCTTCAGAGCACCATTAAAAGTAAAAATGATGTGAAGACAACTATGACCAAAAGCTCATAAATACAAAATGTCAATAGCATTCAAAACATTAGCGTTGTTAAAACTGGAAGAGGAAAATATGGGTCTGGTGCCAAAACTGGAAATTGTTCACTGCCCGGACTTTAATATAAAAAATAAAAAATTCTATCTGCTTCAACAGTGACTTAATATCCATCTTTCTCTGGTTTGACTGACCAGTGATCTCTTGGCATCAGGTAAAAACTGTCCAAACTCAGCAAGAAGATCCTCTTGTCCTTTGAAGAGACTGGCAACTTTGGAAAACACCTCATCTTCAGTCATCCCACTGCTTCCTCGGCTGCCTCGGCTCTCCTTCACCTCCAACTGCTCCTTCTGCAGAGTTTTATTAAAGTAATTGTGTTCACATGTGAGTAATCAAATTTAGTTAATTTAGAAAAAGCAGAGCAAAATTATTTATTTGGCCTTAGTACATTCAATAATATGATGTAAAAGAAAGGAAAAATATCAAGGTCCTATAAGCAACAAGCTGCTGCAGTTTTGACACTATTACTTATTGCCACAATTTGCTTTTATTTAAATCAACCTAATGTAAAGGAATATGAATTCATCCCTTAAATATAACAACTTATAATACTAAGAACATAAATGCTGCTACTAAATCTACTCATCCCAACCACTGGAATCAAAACCTTTGGGGAGGGAAAAGGATAAAAATCAACATTCAACAAAAACTCTTTATCCCGTTATGCAACTAAATGTGAAATCAACACACTATTTGTTCAGTACCTGATATGTGTGAAGAATTTCCAGGAAGGCTCTATAAATTTCTGGGTGGTCCAAGAAACGGTTTTTAATCTTGTTTACATAGCTAATGGCACTGTCAAACTCTACGGGGCTTGTCTCTGAAGCTGGTGGAGATACAGATGAGGTGGTGGCCTGATTCTGACTCTCTCTGCTAGCTAAGGGAAGGGAAAGTCTGCTGGGAGGCTCTGGAGGGCCTGTTGATGTTGAAGATAGAGAATCTGACGAGGCAGCCTTTACTTCACTGCTGTGGGCGGGTCCAGCTTCACTGTGGACAGCAGAGGCAGTGCCTGAGGTTGTGGCCACTGCAGGGGTTGTCAGGATTTTCCCCTGTTGTCCAGGAGATACCTGCACAGATGACCAATGATTTAAAGATGATGAGCTTTGTAAAAACACCTTAATGATTAATGTTAGACGACGTTCACAAAGCAAGTTTAAATGCTAAATTCAAATATTTTGCCAAGATTTCTCTTATTTTTTTATTCTTTTTTGTGTTGGTGCATACTTTAAATGGGACCACCATCAGACTATAGTGTGAACAATATAGCCCTGAAGTGACCCACAGCCGCAGAAAATGTTGTGACATCAGTGTTTATATGTCCTGCTCTAACCATCAAATATGTATCCAATTTAGGACCACATATGAAAGTAGTCTGGGGCAGATTTGAAAAAAATCTGAATTTTGCTGTTCAGACTTTTATAAAAAGTCAGATACAGGACACATGGGGTTAATAAGTCAGATTTGGGCAACTTTTGCCTGCAATGTGAATGCAGTCTTAAAGGAAAAAGTTTAGTCATAAGTCATAGGTGGGTGGAAATGTTCTTTTGTTCATTGTTTAAACATTACTTATTTTGGTTTGAAAAATATACAACACACAATGGCACAACTCTTTGAAAGCTGATATGATTAATGTATTTAAACTTATTGCATGACAGGTTTGTTATATGAAATCTTTTTTGTTTTTATAGTGGACTGCACAACACTCACTAAGAAATGATTCATAATTGCCAACACAGTGGGGGTTTGATTTTAAATTTAATATTGAAATGAGCCTCAAGTGATATAGAGTAGGAAGCTTATTTTGTCTGTTTGATTTAACAGACTAGAAACATCCAATATTATTCTTTTTACTCTACACAATTTAAAATGCAGCGCTCAAAAACACAGCTATTTCTTTTCAAGTGCATGCATTTAAAGCAACTTAAAATGAACTGAACAAATGCATCTGTGTCTGTAAAACAGGACCTAATTTTGTCATTGTATTCATTCAGAGGAGGCCCAACAAAACTCTCAACACATGTGTCATGACATATATGAATGAGCTGGATTAAAACAAGAGTCTCTGAATTACACTGCATGCAATCATTACTAACTTTTAATTGCAGCCAGCATTGAATCAAAATTCAGAGTGCATATCTTATCTAAATGGGACCCCCACTCATTGAAATGACGTTTTTTTAAATATATGCAGCTTTTTTAAGTGTGTGTTTGTGCAAAACACTCCGATGGTGAAACTTAAAAATTTGCTGCCATGTTAAGTTGTGAAACCTCCATGAGTCCCCCAACTGAAATTCAGTGCAGCAGACACACCGGTTTCCTCTTAAGAATTTCAAAGTTCTGCAGGCTTAAATATGGAGTACCTTTCAGCACACCATGACATTGTAATGAAACAGTGATGAAAACTAAAGATTTTAAGATGAATAAGTCAATAGTTTTCAGAAAGAAGAGGAAGTGTATCTCACCTGTGCAGAGAATGGAGACTGAAGAAAGGCCACTCCATTCTTAGGAACCTCTATCCGATAGCCTGGTGGTAGGAAGGCATTAAAGCCCAAAACCAGGTCTGGATGTCCATGAAAGAGTTGTGAAACACGGTTTATGACCCCCGGTGTGTCAATGCTAGTCAAGAAAGCAGACAGACATTGTAGTAGTGTGTTTGTTGCTGGCCAATAAAGTATGATTAGCTTCTCTCATACAGTCAACAGAAACTATTTAGCCTCAACAGCCTAGTCAAAAAATTTGTGCTAGCAAATGACCAGTTATAAATCATCTTCACTCACTTTTCACATACAAATTAGATAATACCCATTGTGGAGAACTACACCGTGTTCATCATTCACTGATATGATCTAAAGGGTTTACTTGACCCTTAGGTAGGGATGTTTTGTAAATGATCTGATCCATTTTAAAGGCCTTTTTTAAACACGAGACAACATCCATGACTCCATCAAACTGTTCAGTGACAGTTACCGGCTATATGGACAAAGCCACTTATAAGTAGAGGTTCTTCAGCGCTTTATTCAGGCAAAGCAAGCCAAGCCGCTAATGCATAAGTGTAGAACAAGTGCACTAAATCTAACACATGAAGCTTATTATCTCAAAACCCTAAAACTTTGAGTTTTCCGACAGCAAAGCACCATAAACATTCATATGAACATGTAGGCTTTGTAGATGTGTAAACCACACTAGTGTAAGATGAAAGATGTTAGACGCTTCTGAACAGTTTGTTGTAAAGGTCTTATTAGTTTCCCAATAATGAATATACGTGACATCAACTTGAGCTACTGGGGATGCCATCTTCTCTGTCATCTCTAAGCTGTTCACTGAGGAATATTTCAGCAGGTTTTTTTCCCCTCTAATGAGGCTCAGTAGTAGCATTAAAAAATAAAAACACCTAAGCGCTGACTAGATTAATGTTAATGAAAACTATTGGGAAGGTTTGGTGGTACTGTTGATTATTCAATATGATCACACTGACTCTTCTGAAAATCTGTTATACGCAGAAAAATATGACAAAAGCTGTGTTAAGAATGATGTGTTAATGCTGTTAAATCTAAGATAGTAAGACTGCTGTTACAAATAGTTGCAGAAGAAAGCATTGCAGTCAAGTAAAAGTGGGTAATATGCTCAGCTATCACCAGATTAATGAAAAGGAAGATATCAAAAGCCTGTACTACCATCTGTTATGGCCTACTGTGAAAGTTGATTCAGCTTGAAAACCAAAAGAAATTTTTGTTTTTCTCTACAGAATGATTAAACCACAGCACTAAACAATGATAGATTGCTTATGCTTATCTTGGGTTTGTCTCACATTTGTTCTAAAATTATACTGAGGACGATAGTACAAAATAATAGTCTCTCAAATATTTGTTTCATTTTCTGTGTTTCCTTTTTGGCATCATCGGAAATAATGCTGGAAACAGCAGTCAGTGTTTGTAAGACCTAACTTCTAGGTGGACTAATTTATAGAAATGGCAGTTGCCAAAATTAAAACAGTTAACAGCATTTATAAACACAGTTCACAACAGATGTTGTGCATGCCACACTACGAGTGTGAGGGAAGGTTTAAAGATATTTTCTCATAAAAAGAGAAGTAAAATTAGACAAGTAATGAACTTGCTGGCTTTACACAGTGCTAACTGCTGTCAGTTTTGATAAAGCAGACAAGTTTTATTTTTATGATTCTCATTTACATTGTGGTCACTGTCAATAATGACATTACTGCCCCCAGATACTTCGAATAAGTGTTTTTTGAGCAGAGAGCTCATCTTGATGTTGGTTCTTTGACAGTATGAACTGATCTGACATTCAGTACTTCCTGTAGAACAACCTCAGGCATGAGTATATTAGCTGATTCACAATGCTTTAATGAAAATTAACAATTTCTCATTTGTTTCCATATGTTCTCTGATACCTCTGCGACTTGAACTCCTTCATGATGTCGAGAAACTTGTTGTATATGCCAGGGTCATTGGCAAAACGAATTTTGACTTGGTCCAGATATGACAAGGCATCTTCAACCTAAACACAGAGGAAAAATAAAAAATAAGTACAGGAAAAAATCACAATTAGTAGGAGACTTTCAGAAAAGCTTATTTCAAAATATTTGTGCAATTTAGCGGGATGTGAATGACAACAATCATACTGCACATAACCATGTGTGGCCAATCATAAAGGTTCATAACTGTACATATAATCCAATACTATCATCAATACAAGTGTTGTTGCCATACACTTGTAAATAATTTGTTTCTGCACGTTTTTATTTGCAAAAAACCTGCACATATTGATATATACTTATGAATAAGCTTTTCTTCGTTTATTGTCGACAGTATACAGTAAGTGCTACATCGAAAAAATCCCTCAGTTAGTAGAACAAACCGTACAGTACAAGTTACAGATTTTTAAAAAAGAAAAAGAAAAAAAAAAGAAAAGGGGGGAGTAAATACACAAACCTTCGGCAGCTTTGGTTCAGAGCTCCCTACGCACAACACACAAGCTAATTTAAGTAGCACAAGAAAATGTGTTCTCACAAAGCTCTGTCATCAACAATCTACAAATGAAGTGGGTTGTTGTAGCTAATGTTAGCCAACAGCCAGTCAACTGACGATAATAACTCACCGTACACTCACAACACCCAACCGCATACAAATTTACACAATACCTTCAGTCGCAGCTGGTCCTTGGCCAGCAGAATAGCGTCGTCGAAAAAACAGTCCGATATATTTAAACACTGCGACAACAAAGAAATGTGAAATCAAGCTGCTAGTCAACTCAAACAGCCGTTCTTGGTTGGCCTGGCTGACGTCCTCCACTTTGTTCGAGCTGGCTGAAAAAACCCAACAAGGAGGAACTTCCCACAACGAAGGTCTGACTTAACGTATGCTCACGGTAGCTGCAATTGATGGCGTAAATAAAATTTAAAAAAGTCTCACAAACTGAGTCACTCGACTGTCGCTCGCACGTTCATTAATGAAAAACAGCTTCCACGTCTAACCTTACATGTCAGTGTTCGCCCGTTTGGCAATGAATTACTTTTATAGGGCCAGCGAGCTAACTAACGTTAGCCAGTCGCTCCTTTCACTCCTCTCGACGATAAATCCAATGCAATGATCCGTCGAACAAAATGGTTGTGACTCTGAGGACTTTTCCCTTGTCGTGTCCGCTGTGTTCTTACCTTGAGCTTCTGGAAGTGCTGCTGCTGCACTTGCTTTTGTGTTATAACGTAAGGCTTGTCTTGAATTTGGTTTATTTGCTTCGCGGTGCTGTGCGCCTGAATCTTCGCCATGATCCCGGCGACAGGAGGCTTGAGATCCGCTACCACAACTTGAGAGGGAAGCTTCGGTGTTACCTCCAGTTGTTGGCTAGCAGACAAACCTTGCTCTCGGTCGGGAAGCCAGCCTGCCAGCAAGCAATCCTACTTTGCCTGGCTGGACAGTCTCGGCACAGAGGCAAAAAGAACGGGAAACCCAGCAGAGAAGAGGGTGCAAACAGACAAGCTGCTACTCGTCTCGACTTTGACTGAACATCACCATCAAATTTAACAAGCGCAAACATAAAGCGCCGGAATATAAGCTCGGAGACAATGGTCGCCGTTTAACGTATTTAATATAACTATCGCCTGTCTCTTTAAATTCGGCGGCAGCGGTCTATCTTGGCGTCCGGAAGCTAGAGTAGGAGTAAAAAATAGGGGTAAAAGGAGTGAAAAATTGAACTGCGCAGCCGCAAAGATGGGAGGAGCTGAGTTCACAAGAATCAGATTGCTCCACTCCCCCTTCACTGCTACAAAGGAACAATGTTACTCCGAGCTGAACGACAGCCACATAATTCACACTGTATGCACAACTACAAAATCAACGATGGACTGATCATTCACTGCGAGACAGACCGGTACCGGATAACTGCTATGCACCGCGCTCAAGATGCATACGACAAAATGAAGGCCAGATATTCAGCTTCCTTTCAATGTAGGCTAACAGACGGTTTTATACAAATGACTCATGTTGTATTTGAGGATGAATTACATTTACAAAGGAGAAAACAACAAATATTTTCAATTAAATTTCTTTATTAGTGACTGATCTTTACATGATAAAAACACTGAGCAATAATGAGAATGAAAGACAAGGGGAAAGGAAAGCAATTTAGTGAGCAATTGGGTATTGAACTAGTGCAGTTTAATCATTTTTCACTGAAAGGTGGTGAGAGTGACTTGTTCTGAAACTAAAAGGAGTTCACTAAGATGCTTTAGCAGCTAGTTTCCATCTTTGAAGCCACTGCTGGTAAGTCAGCCCCCCTTTACAGACTTCAGGCAGGACATGCTGGGCTGGTTTATCCCACCTACACATTAGAACACACAAAACAGCAAAAATTTGCCAGAAAATTTAGGTAATATCAATTAAACTAACAACAAAACAAAAAAACCAGTAAAGTTTAATAGACGTTTAACCTAAAATTTACTGATACTTTTTTTAAATGTTATGTTGTCCAAATGATGGTTTTTGTTGGTCATTTAAACTATTCACTTGTATATCTTTATTATCTATTGTCTCATTATTCCTTACCAGCCTTAGTACTACAAAATAGAAATTAGCATTTTTGTTATCGTGCCGTTTTGCTATACTGATGTTCATTCACCTGCCCTGTCCCTATTAAATAAATAAGTTCTAGTCACAATAGAATCACACAGAAACTAATTGTATAATCAAGATGGGATTAAGCTAGTCTGAGAAATGTTGAAGTTGTCCAAACCATCTAACCTGAAAGGAAAACCTGAGCTTCTAATGTAATAGCAGTGTTCACATGACACCAGAAGTGCAGTACAGAAAGGTATGTGCACAAAGATCTTCTTGAAAAGAAAGACAAACAAGCAAAAAAATAAAAAACCAACAGGTAATGAGAAAGAGCTCCTTGAGTGATAACTCCATTTTCACTTGTAAATGTGGTGTAAGTAATGAGCACACTTCATACCTGTCTCACAAGGGTTAAAAAGTTAACCAAAAGGAAGAAAGAAACTATGACAGTACACCATGATTGTTATAATAATAATAGTAACAAAATGAGGACTTTAAAGATTTCTACTTCAGAAATGTGACTCACCAGTAAGCGATGGCAGCTTTGACTTGGTCTCCATAAGAAAGGCCCTGTGCACAGCGCTGAGTGAGGCCTCTGGCTCTTGGCAGCAAAGCCTTCAGAAGGTTCTCATCCTCTTCACTGATTCTGGACAGCAGAGCTAGCAAGTGGAGTGTAGATATACAGATATCTTTTTGTTATCAAAATCATTTTAATCTTTTTATTTTTTAACCTGTTCTTCATGTACTGCATGTGCACAAAAGGTTAATACCGTGCTTCCTGCTCTCTGTTCAGAGAATGACTAAACTTGTCATCGGACTACCTTTTTGATCAGATGCATGCAGCTGTTGTGCTTCCTTCTGTACTCTCTGCAGAGTGGCGGAGTAAAGCTGCAGCAACTGACGAAGAAAACGCAACTCAAGCTGTTGGGACCAGGATCGGAAGCACAACTCTTCTGGTGCCTGAATTCAGACAAATGTAAAGAAGTTATTAAATGACATGCTGATACAGATACACACAGAGTAAGATGTCTTTTTTTAACCCATAAATTTACACACCAACGCTCACCTTGTACAGAGGAAATGCCAAACTCTGACACAAGCTGCGGAAGTTTGGAGACTGCAGGCGATGGATGGACAACCATGATGCAGGAACTCTTTGCATTCTGAAATAAAAGTGGGAGAGTTGAGTTAAACTTTCCTGTAATCACTTGAAAAGCTGACTAAATATGCTCTTTGACATTGTTCATGTTGTGCTTTCTGATATAACTTTCAATACAAGTAGATATCTTGCTGGAAAATCAGTTTGGGTCGTTTACTCTGAATCCTTTTGGTAGTTGACTTTAGTAGAAATAAAAGTGACTGGGTCTGGCCGCCCTGAGTTATCAAAGAACACTGTTTTACCCATCAATATTCCTGCGGTCCAAAGAAAGCAGCGAAACTGTTCCAAACTGTCGGACTTCCTTTGCAATGGAGTTTCTTAAACTGTTGGCCGCAGTGACGACGCCTTCAAACTGGGGTACAAGCCCGGCCTCAATAAAATCCTGTAACTGAAAAAATAAATAAATAAATGAAAAGAGAGAAGAGGGACTGAAATCACATTGAAATTAATGGGGTGGGGGGACCCACAAACATAAAAAATGCAGACCTCTCTGTGAAGATGGATTAGCTGTGTCTTGGCTGTTGAGTTTCCTTTTATCAGACCTCTTATCTGTTCCTGTCTGAGGGCCTGCCGAAGCACCAAACCGTTTTATTGCATTTTTGATTTAAGTGAAAACTCCAATCCCAAATTATGCATTTTATACAAATATAGCACATAAAACCAAATCCATCAGACGAGATTGATTAACAACCATTATACAGACGCATAACATTTTATAAAAGAAAAAGTTTTATCCCATATAAAAACTTGCAACAGTAAAGGTCCTGTGTAATCCATTTTCTCTCACCACTATGTCTCTGAAGTCCAAAATACTCTGCCATTGGCTTCGTAAATTTCGTAGTGCCTCCTGACGCCTTCTGGCGTGTTGATCGAGCTGCATGCAGCAGTCTTTAATATAATCTCGGGCTGCGGTCTGCATCACACACTGCAGTTCCACCTCGAGCGCTGAGCTAATAGCAATTCAGAGGAAAGACATTTAAAAGAAAACACAGAAAATTCATTGAAAGCTTTCTACTGTAAAAAAATATTCATGTTCACCTAAAATGCTTTGGTGTGCCTTAGGGCTGGGCAATAAATCGATTTTATCGATAAATCGAATTTGCTATTAATGAGGATTTAATTTTTTGAAAATCTAGATTTTCTTAGCCGGAAATATTTTGCCGACTTTGCCCTCCCTCACCTGTCCAACTGTATGCGTGAAAGTTATATTTTCATCAGGGCCAGCCAGCTTGTTTTACAAGTTTGTTTCACAACTTAAAATATCTGCACTTTGAATTTAGGTCAACTTCTTGAATGGGTGATTGAA
>JAVQJG010187648.1:0-22334 GCA_036024015.1 Craterocephalus amniculus | reverse complement strand
TTAAGGTATTTAATTCCAAAAGAAAGTGTTTGTTTTCCTGTTATTGTTTAAAAAATTTGACAATGTCACTGTCATTATTTTATCATTAAATTTTATCTCAACTATTTGCTAAAAGACCTTTTGTTGGAAAGGCTGTTGATTAGGTGTGATTGCCCCCTTCTGGCATGAGTGTAGTTGCTATTGGTAATAATTCACACCTTGAATGTGTACATGATGGGAGGATGTTTTACTTATCTAGCTTTGCATTTCTTTGTTTATAGACCCCACACACCTATACTCATTCACCTAAGCCAGCCTGGAACTTAAGCCTTGTTAGCCTGCGGATGCATCACTGTGCTGTTGTGTTTACAAGTGAAAGTAAAAGAAGTTAACGCTACCAAAGACTCCTGTGTGTTCTGACCGACACCCCATGGAGAACATCACAACCTCATAACCAACACCTAAACAGTCCTTTGTGCATAGCAAATTAATACATATATTAATACATTTATTCATATTTTATGGTTCATAAGAAAAGAGAAAATGCGAAGAAACATCTCTCTCTTGCTTTTTTTCTCTAAAGGGGATTAAGAAAAGAGCAGCGTAAAAGATACAACATGAATCGACATTGGACATACTTTTCCTCGCTGGAGAGAGTTCAGAAAAATAACTGGTGGAAATCCATGAGGGGAAACTGCGAGGAGCTCTTTTTTTTCCATAATTAATTAATCTGTGTAAATATGTAGAAGCTTTTATCACATTTGGAAAAATGACATGAAGTTGAGAGTTTGTTTACCAGCATAGATTAGAGACAGCTAGTGAGTTAATTTCTAACGTGCACATAAGAAAAAAAGGATAGCACAAGGTAGTCAGCGTACCCACTAAATTATATACTTTTTTTTTGGTCTGAGAGGCTGAAGTGTGACAGCTGGCCATTGCTGTCATGGTTACTCAGGTCGGACACACCTTCTCACATAAGCCTCAGGTTTCAAAGACAGAGGTTGCCGCATGCTGAGACTCTACTGCAGATCTTTTTGTCGCGCTCAATAAAACTCTTCTTCTGTTTGTTTGGGGTCTGTGATGGAGTTTGGCTGTGCTCGATGCTGGCTTCTTCTTGGACTCAACAGGCTTCATCCTGTTCAAAAGCTCCCAGAGAAACAGAAGGCTACCTAACGCAGGGGGACATGCAAAACAGCATGAGAGTGAAACTAAAAACCTGACTGTTCGTACCTGAACTGCGTTCTACTGTAACGGCTTTACACACTTATAGAGGCAGTGGTAGTTATTAGGTCAGGGCTAATTCTACACATCACATTATTGTTGGTGATGTATGGGGTAGAACCGTTAGCCTGTTTACTTCCTGGATGCGCGTGCCTGTGCAATGCACGCGGAGCGCGTGTCGCGGCTTGACGCTGGATGCATTGGCGGCAGCGGCACACGCGCGTGCATCGCGCTGGTATGCGCAGGTACACGCATAAGTAAACAGGCTAACAGTTTGGGCCATGGTTTAGGCTCTAAAAATACGTTAAATGATGCCGTTGCAAGTAAATTATGGACGCTTCCCACATAGGACCCGGGGACTGCATTGGACGAGCAGTATGGAGGAATATTGACAAGTTTTTTCACCGGGCTCTATTTAGCATTGTTGTAGCCGCAGGGAAATAAGATGTAAACCTTGCGATATCTCCGGCTACATGATGAATGTCAAGAAAGGGTTCCAACGTCTCAATCAGCATTAGGGTGAGTAAACAAATGAAGGCACATCATTCTGAAGGCGGAGTATCCCTTTAAATTAAATGTTTCTTACTAAATGTGATTCTGTTAAAACAAGTTCTCATTCAAAATATAGAAATACTATCATCATTTTAAATAGTTTTTGGAAATGACGAACACAGGTTTACTGAAACTAACCTCTAAGTATCATCTAACCTTTCTAACAAATCAAACCTGTGAAAAAAGACAAAGTCGGCAGAGTCAGACCGCTTTAATTGTGCTTCAGGGACAGACTGCTTCACCTGCTGCAGTGGGACACATGCACTTGATTTAACTACGATTTAACGGAAGAAAATTAATTTTTTGGCTATAACTGTTAATGTGCTTTTCTTTTTCTTATTGAGGATCAGTGTCTGACATATGCTTTGTTTTAACACAGCAATTCCAGAGAGCTGCTTTTGAAGCTCTGCTGTCATGAAACTTTGATTTTACGATGCCATTTTACAAGAATGCACCATTTATTAAGTTAACCCATTGGTGCACGCGTCCCGTGGGCGGAACATGACATGAATATTACTCAGTCTACCTTCTTACATGTTATACACTATTGGAAAGCTATTATTACTGATATGTGAATGATGTATACTATTGCAGGCTACAAATAGAACCGTAGATTCAGTAATCACTTATTTCTGACTTTTCAACAGTGCAGTTGATCTTTGAAGCCATACTTTATTCAGATGATACAGCAACAAAAATGGCCCTGTTATATCAGCAAGGGTCCAGTAAAAGTAGTCCAGTTAAAAAGTTGGTCCACAACAAGTCTATAATCCATGAAATTAAAGTTTTAGTTGACGATTTAAGGATTTTAAAGGGTCAGCTGTGTAATAATAAATTAATTTGTGGTGATAAATAAAGTTAAAGATGACTGTTAGCTGCCGTATGATAGATGCAGCTCTTCGTTCTCAGCTGTGTCTGTTGTCCTGATGGACAAGCTTGTGCCTCCTTGTTTCTTACACAACACACACTGAAAATGGATCATGTCCTTGCAGAACAACATTGGTAACTCTGATCTTCATGGAGTAGCAAGTTATTTGCCTTTTGTTGCTTTCTTTTTTTTAATTCACTGAGGGTTTCTGAAAAGTAACTAAATCTGGTGACAGTCACTGAGTTGGAAGACCAGTAGTGAGCAGATCAAACCAGTGTGAGGGATTCTTTTTCCTTTTTTTTTTAATAGCTTTCCAGCCATTTTTTTTCCAAGTATCCTTAAAATGCATTAAATTATAGGTTATGTTTACAATAATATATTGGTAGTTGGTTTATTTCTAGGATTTACGTGATCTGTCCACCGACATCCTTGACTTCTAATTCAAGCTTGTGCAACTCTCAAGGACGCTCAAAAAGTCAGTGCTAATTGATTTGGGGGTAATGTGTTTATTGGTCTTCATCAGCTTTTTTTTTTTTTTTTTTTTCGCAGGCCATGTTGGTTGAATTCACAGGGTTTAGTGTCAGTATTAGCACAAAGTGCTGTTCAGGTGGCTCTTCTGTCAATAATAAATAATGAAAGTAAAGACACTGAGGCCCAGGAAGGATCTTTATGACCTGTCACTTCCCACTTTAAACTTTCTGTTCAATACCAGGAAAACAAAACAAAAAAAGTAATCTTGACATTTATATTTAGGTTTAATATAGTGTGTTTGTGTCAGACAGAAAAAAAGATATTCTCTTGAAATTCGACTATTCTTTTTTATACAAAAAAGGATGGGCAGCCCCTCAAACCCAGTTCTTCTCTTATACAAAATGATTCTCTAAAAATACTATTCTTATTTAAGCACCTTGCTTACGCTTCTTAATCTTAATTTTCATCTCTACATGAGTGATAATTCTAAAGTAAGCCCTGCAAGAGATGAATTATAAGCTAAAGAAAAAACATCTCTTTGTGGCTTCTATCTCTGAGTGAACGGTTCGGCTCTCACAAATAACGAGATGTGACAATTTACAACAGCACACACGTATACTCTCACAGTTCCATCACAAATGTGTAAATCTCATGTCAAATCTCGATCCCAGCAGCCTGTTTCATCCCGGAGGGCTTTGTCAGAGCGCTGGGGGGCTGATTGCAGGAGACGTCTGTAATGACTGCAGGTCATGAGGTCACAACCCTGTTATGGCAACTAAACTCTGAGGTCACACACCTTAACGGCAGCCTGCTCTGACTGCTGATGACGCCTGATAACATCTGATGAATTATTTTGGGTTATTTTAACCGTTTGAGTCAGAATTGGTTTGGAAAAGCAATTCTCTCTGCTTGTTGAACTGCGGCTGACCTTTTGTGAAACGTTTACGTCGACAGCAGAAACAGGAGTTTTTGTGGGAATTGCTTTGCTTTTGTTATTCAATTAACTTAAAAAGCAGCATTGTTAGAGTTTTGATTTTGTATGTGCAGATCATTTTTATGTATGCATACAATTGTTAAAAAAAATGTAATGATTTGAAAGAGGATAGAAACTGACTGATTTATCAAATGAAAGTCAAAGACTAGGTTTCAGCTTTGTTTTTAAGCTAAAACTGAAGTCAACACTGACTTTTTTAGCAACTTTCTTTTTTCTGAAATATTTTCTTCGCTGTTCAAACTTAACCATAAAAAAACCTTAATATTCACTCTCATTGAAGTCACTTCTGTTCTAGAAAGTAACTCAGAAGTGGCTTTTCTCACTGTAAAAAGATAAAATGAACACAAATAACAGTGAGCATAATTTTTCCGCACATTCAGACACCAGGAAGGAGTGATGTAAGTATGACATGGCCACATTTAAGAGGCAGTCATTAAAGAAAACTATGTTAACAGCTCAGATACCTTCTCTTAATAAAGCTTCAGTTTATTTAAGGTCACTGGTTCAAGTCTGAAGGCAATGATGGCTTTGGTCCTGTGATATCGAACCATGTTTTTACCAAAGAGTGGAAGTGTGTTTGGAGCATGGTCAGAAAGTGAATGGAGACATGTTGGCAGGTAGTCAGGCAAACAGTACAGGCCGACTGACATCTACAGACAGTAAGAGCACACATTTAAATCTGGCATAATGCTGATTTCTACTTTTCCCAAAGAGGACTGCTTGCTTGGCAGAAAGGAAACAAGAATTATTCAATCAAACAGCTCTTCCTCCACATCCAGATTTGCCTGCAGCCACATAAGGCTGCTGCATAATCCTTTTATCAAACCCTGCGATGGGGTACTCTTATTGGAAAAGCCTGGAGAGAAATAATATTAAGGTCATTTCTATCTCTAGTTTATTTTCTACTTAAAAAAATCACCCTGCTTTCCATTTTGTTATCTAGAGACAATAATTAGGTTGAGGTTTGCGTCTGGAGACTCAGCTGCTGATTTGGAATGCTCTCCGGCCACTGAGGGGAATCTCTGCCCTCATCAGTAATAACAAAATCAAACTGTCCTCATTAAATCTAAGAACCTGTTTGGATGGTGGGGTTGGACTCCACCATGGTGCACCTTGGTCAGTCGGGCTGGAGGGAATTGTATTGTGAGTCATCCTGGTGATGCTGGTACTGCTAATATCTGCAAAGTGGTAGATATTGGAGCTGAGAGAGCTTCTGTTCTGACCTGTCAGCAGTTTATGGTTTTATGTCAGGCTGCTGTGTGCAGTTCAGGGCTTTTTGTGGAATGAAACCATTTTCTCTATTGAAGAAGTTTTAGTTTCATCTCTGATGTCAACTGATTTCTAACTGAACCGGCTGTGTTTGACCCTATCAGCTGTAGCGTCCCGATGTACCAGGTATTATAAGCTTTGAGTTACATTAAACATTCAGTTCAATTGAGATCAATGACTTTTTGAAGATTGAAGGCAAATATCTTTAGGTAAAATGTGTCCCTGAATACAAGCTCTGCATCTGATGGACAGACAGAGGTGTTGCCTGAATAGTTCAGTATAACATATGTTTTTGCTGAGTTTTGGGCAGTAATGGAGCTTCAGACAACAATGTTAAAGTCCACAGACTGTAGGAAGTTGGCTATAGTTAGTTGTTGTCGTAAAAGCGTATTAGCATGCTACTTAACCCTTTAAATGACCATATTTGATCACTTCATAGGACAAACGTTACGTTGTAAACATTACAAATGTTACTAATGTTACAAACGTTAGGCTACGTTCCAGATCCTGCACTGAGACTGGCTTTCAAAATAAAATGAGAAGATACTTTAATATGGACCACTTACTACTGTGTGACTGTTGTTTTTTGAGAAAAAAGTTACCATGTTTTATAGACTTGTAAATTAATATCCTTGAATATCACAGTAAAACTTTTATCTATAGTCTGTATTTTATATTCCCAAGAATTTCAGTGAGAGCCCAGTAAAGGATTAAAGCCCCTCCAGTGGGCAGCTGGTAAATGCTCTATGCTCACTTCTGACATGTAACACACTAATTTAGTGACTAAATGCTGATGTAGTGACCCTGGAATCTGCATCAGGTGATGCATTTATCACTATTCCTGTTATCAACAGTCTTATGTAAGAAAAAAAAAATCATAATAATTTCACCTTGGATGACAAACATGCTGATAAACACAATTTAATGCATTTTGAACTTCACCTGGCAACCAGATAATTATGTAACCTTTAGAAAGCCCACAAGTCAATTATTTCTAATGTTTAGTTTAAACTAAACTGCATAGAAAATGACCAAGTTGAACTAACTCAGCCTGAGAACATCTCAAAGTTTCTCTTGACTTTAAAGCTACTAGATCAGCATGATTAGCATCTGTGACTTCCTCCTTCTCATGCAACATTGATGAATAGCCTTCTTTTAAGATCTTTGGCTTTAAACCAAATGGTGTCTCCATGCTTAGCTTCTAACCAACCAGATGATGCTATGTCATAATTTGTTTAACACGATGCTGCAATATTAGAGGCTAAACTTCTAGAGTTAAAAAATGGAAGCGCAGGATTTCTGTTTGATTCATCCCACTGTTTTTACCGCTGTAGTGACTGTATGATCTAATGATCAGGGTTTTATGGGATGGTAGTGACAGCTCTAAACATTATATGTTCTTAACAACAAAGAGATTTTATTGTCATGAGATTATGCTGGTTTTAGCATCCAGTTTCATGGAGCTTTCCTTGCAGCATGTTTGTGAGGAGGACTTAGCGCATTAATTAGTGTAACTCCTGTTAATCTTCAAATGTGAGCAGTTGTTTGAGGCCCAGTTCTTTACTTCTTGGCACTGGTCTTATTTAAGCTGCAAATAATGTGAATTAAATCTTTGTATTAAAGGATAGAACAAAGAGAACTTTAAAATTTGCTTGTGAAAGATGTTTCCTGCAGACCTGGCCTCTGTGATGGCTCGCGTTTTAACACACTGATGGAACGAGACAGCCTCTGATATGGACATTGATGTCTTCTCAGTGAAACCAGGAATAAACCGGCCCTTTTCCATCAGACTTTCTGACCAGACTGACCGTACAAAGACCCAGAGCTTCTCTCCATCACGGTGGACTATAATCCTTCATCATCTAATGGGATAACAAGTCATAGTTCATTCCTTGGCTGCTCTGCAGGATATGTTCATGTTGGAAAGCTACGGGGTATGTGTGTATTAGAGAGTGAGAGAGAGATGGGGTGAGAGAGAGGCTGCATGTTTGTCTGGAAACCTGTAATCATCCTCCTGAGGAAAACAAGTGCAGAGTGAGTGTTCCATTGTGAAAAGGGGATTATAGCCTGCGAGAAAAGTGAAAGCTCTGCGCTTCCATGTTGTGTAATGTTTTCACTTTCATTCTGAGTTGATTGATTTGAGTTGGATGTATGTGTGTATTTATTATTGAATCGTATGTTGGGTGTGCATCATGCCATTCATTTTCTTTCTGTCTATTCACCTGAAAAGGTGACCTCTTTGTCTTGGAATTTGTCAGGTTGCAGGCTCGGGGGCAGGTTGTTGTTAATGTGGCGACACACGCGTGTACGCAAACATCTCTCCGAATGAAAAAACACATCATCTAGTTTGTTTTGATCAAGGTGTATGACCCAGAGAGAGAGACGGAGGGAGGTGTGGAGACAAGAAGAGCGAAAGAAAGGAAAAGAAAGAGGAGGCAGACATTTCTTTCACAGAGTTCTCCATGTCAGCCATGTAAGAAAGCCGCCAAACCAATAATTTTGTCAAGTTCTTTTTTTAGTCGGGCGGCTGAAGCGTCTTTGGATTGCCACATGTATAAAGGCAGCCCATATAAAGCCATTCACAGCACTGAATGAACACGCCATCTGTGGGGCTTTCTTATTTCCTCTTCTCTTTTCTTCTCCTCCTTTTTCAAGCCTTGTAATCAAATTTGAGCAAAATCAAATGGCGGGAGGATAGAAGGAGAGCAGTGGGGAGGAGGAGGGTTCAATGAAAGTACCTTTTGTTGGTCTGAAACGAGCAAGTAATTTACAAAATGCCCTCCTTTTGTGCAGGGGGCTAAGGGAAGAAAGAAATCAGTAGCTTTTAGAAGCTAGGCCTTGCGCTGCGACGGGCAAGATAATGAAAGCCGTCTTGTGTTTGTAGGCTAGAGAGCATCTCCAAGGCAGACCGGGCCCCGGCTCAGGGTTAGCCTGGCTGCTGGAAAAAAAAGAAAGGAGAAAAAAAAAAAGAAAAACAACAAAAAAACGCAACACACTCTTCTGTATGTGTGTGTGTTTATGTGTTTGGCAAAGAGCGGCAAAACAGGACTGCCGTGCCCGGCTACTCTTGGCAGAGACACTCTGAGGAACAGACAGAGATGTGGATGCTGAGGAGAGGAGGAACGATCAGAGGGATGAAGGTCCCATCTTACATGTCGTCCTGTTGCAGGTGCATCCGGCTGGCCCTGCACGCAGAGGTGGCTACACCTCCACAGAGGAGTGTGAAATGAGGAGGAGGAAGAAAACATCCTGCAGGGATCATTCTGCTGAAGGATTACGAAGTGCAGAGGATTCTAGCTGACTGGGCTCCTTCTTAATTCCACTTCTTGTTGACTGTAGATGGACGTGCAGCCTTTCAATGAGTGGATCTGTCGGATTATCACCAGGGCTACAACTGGGACGATCATTCATGGATTTTAAAGGTCAGACCATCTACAAACACATAAATGTCTACTTATGTATACTGTTGTTATTATAACCTGTTAATTGTCAAGAGCTGTGAAGTTGAACTAACTTAAGATAGTGAATAGATGCTTAAAGATGTCTAGAAGCTGATAGCTTACCTGACCAACAGTAGGAGCAGTGACCGTTGGTTATGATTGAGTTATTATCATAATTTGTCCGGACAAAAGAGTTTCTGGGTTATAAATGTAAACAGTCTGCATGTCTGGCCTCCAGATTAGTTCCTGGTTTAAAGTGAATGGAGTGATACCTGAAGTCTCCTTCTGCAGCCCAGAGACCGGTGAGTTCGAACACACCACACACATCTGTGTGCTTTCATAGTTGAGCTTTTCCTGTTCATGTTTATGCTCTTGCATTTCAAGAAAATCCCATCTTTTTTTTCTTTCTATGCTTCATGTGGTGTGCCCTGTTTTGTGCCACAGTGGGAAATATTCTTCTCAATGCTGCTTGTTTTAATTAAAACAACAAAAGCTCCAAGTATGTTTCAGTCCAAACTTGAGGAACTATTCTTCTTGTTAGTGCTGATTATAGTTATGCTCAGAGCTACCATGTTAATACCCACATGTAATCATCAAATCAATATACTGTATCTGCATTACATAATCATGGCAGGCAGAATATTGAAGGACAGAACCTTGAAATAACTTTAAAAGTCATGAAATTCGGGTCAGTCAATACAAACAATGAGGGGCCACTATGGAAACAGTTGAGTTCCAGGCAAACTGAGAATAGTGAGAAATGAAAATGGTATGGTGTATTTTGGAGTATGTTTTCCCTTCTGATTCTCCCGAGGATAATCAGCTGCTGTGGACTGTGATGACTAACTCTGTTGCTGAAACAACACTGGGAGGTTGTGCAATATGAGATGGAAAGAAAAGAATAAATAATATGGTTGGGTGGGATGGTGCGTTTAGAGATTGAATGACAGTACTCAACAGTTTGTGTTTCTTCTGAAGAAAAAGGCTGTTTTTTGCTTTAGTTAGAACTACAATATGTCCTCTCATACCACTTCAAAGGCATCCTCTCTCTTTCTTCCACTTTTCCCTCTTATTTTCCTGTTAATGAGTCATAGCATTAAGAATTGCTTTATGCCATCAGGAAGTGTTTAGATGTCTCAGTAGTTGCTGTCCTGTTCCAGGTGTTTGAATGTGTGTAGCTGTGTGCATATAGTTTTGAGGTACTTGTACTCTGCTTTGATATTTCTATTTTCTCTGTTCTGCAAACCTGCTCCAGTGTACTTTAAAGGAAACATTTGAACCCTTTAGTCCTTTACATTCAGACAGTAAAAGGTGAACTCTTAACAACAGTCCACAAGTTTAAAAACAATCGCTCAAGAATTCTCAGAGATACACGTCTATTATCAGGATTAGCTGAATCACATGAAAGCTTGACTGTGGGAACAAAGACTAAAATTTCAACATCTACAATCATGAGTAATCAAAGGATCACACTCATGTTTGGCAGAAAACAGGGAAAGGCAGAAAATAAATTTAAAACCTGATGTGCTCATGAGAAAATTATCTTATGATAAAAAAGGTACATGAAATGTACACAGTGATACATCATTACAGGCACACTGTTTATCGATAGAAAACACAGTTCTGAAATTAGATGTATAGATGTAATCATGATTAGGCGCCAAGATTTCTCTGCAGATTATTATACCGTGATGGGACAGATTTACTAAACGCATCAAATTAGTGAGTGGACACAATCCAGTTCATTGTTTTGCATGATTCAGCACCTTGGACAGCTCTGGGTAGTTAAATCATCATGTTCAGTAGTTCCTCTGGGCTTATTTTCTATTTATTTTTATTCGTAAAGTTTGGCGTTGTGGGTCGCCTTAGATCCTTCTCTTCCTGAGGCTGAAATTGAAATGGCCTGGCAGTCAGTGTGTTATCAATCTGCTCTCTGATCCTGGTATTGCACCCTCTTTTGAGCAGCCATCACATCCATGAGTCCCAGTCTGAAGTCTGCAAACCACAGCATAAAACATTTTGCACTCTGAGAATAAAGGATCAAATTTAACAAGATCAGCCAGGAAGCTATTTTACTGCACTTAAGTACTTTCTGAAAGCTCAGGTACAAACTGTTTAGAACTTTTACACCATATTTCCTTTTGTTGGTCATCCTTTAGCTGGTTTGGATTCCAGTTAAAACTGAAGCAATGATTCATTGTTTCCTGCTATTAATGACTTAATTAAGTTAAAAAAAGGGAAAAAAAGGAAAGTTTTATGTTTTGCTCACCATCATAAGAAAATCTATGCACATTTGCCACCCATGTGTGTGTGACAGGCTTTAATTATGCCACACGACGGCATGTAAAGCCCAGCAGGCCTGATTCGCTCCGAGTCATTCATGTTGAGCTTACTAAATAAGCTTGCATTAAGGGATTTCAGTTTGGAGTGCTGAGCTGGTGACTTATAATTTAGGGCGACTAGTTATGTTCCAGTCAGCTCAGTGGTCGATCCATAGATTCTCCAAAAATGTCATGTCAAAATATCCTTGGACAAGACACTGAACTCTGTCCTCTGATGTGAATGTGTGATAGAGAAACAAATATTTCTCTGTGTGTGCGTGAATGAATGAATGAATGAATTTGGGTTGAAGTGTTAAACAAAATGATGGAGATACAGTACATGCAGCATGATGTAGCTGTTTAAATTTTAACTGGAACTGATTACAAAGTTTCAATATGCAACAGCTTTGCTTTTGTTTACTTTCCTGAGCTCAAGAGAAAAATGAAAAAACCTCCAAAAGTCATTCAATTTTACAACAGATATGTATGAAATACATGCACTCATCTTCACTTCTGCCACTGTGTTTGAAATATAGAATCTAAACAAGGTTACTGCAGAGATGGTTGGTATAATTTGCAATTTTCAGGAACTATGCAGTAAACAGAATATTTTTAGACTCAGCGTCATTGAACTGCTGTGTCCTCACTCTCCCACCTCCAAGAAGACTTTGGAGAAGCATCACAAAAAAACATTAAGATGACTTAAAAGGCCAGAGAGTATTTTTCATTTCCTTCTGAAGACTGTCAGTTAAATGTGGTTCATGGCTTCTGTAAAGGAGACTGCTGGAGGAGCAGGAAGAGGCTGGTCAAATCTTTTGGTGGTGTTTCACTCGGCATCATCTATAAGTACTTCTAGGTTCAGTATCTGTATCCTTGGCTCATGACGGGCAAGTGACAAGTTTAGCTCTTATGTAGTAATCAATGAATAAGAATTTTTAATTGCTTTGAACACTAAGCCCTTGAGCAATATAATAATTTCCTGCTTATCTGCAACACTTCAATGTTAACATGGTAAGAGGGCATCTGATCTTTTTATTTGAGAAGTTGCAGCCATTTGCAGTGAAGTGATGTCCTGATTTTAGATTTTCTTGGTACAATGATTGTCAAAGAAGTAATCATTATTGTAAAATTATTTATTATTAATTTATTATTATTTTACTTATTTTCATCTTTTGATGCCATCATTTCAAAACAATATATAAACAATGTAAATACACCAAGAAGTCCCATTCCAATTAAACCCTGTCTGCTCTGTAAACGATACATAAATAGATAATTTTAACTCTGGATTTTTCTCAGAAAAAACGAATGGAAAAGGCATCAGGATTTCTACCTGGAACTGAGAGGCTTATATGTGGAAAGTACCATATAAAAATGGTTTTGAACATTTTGTTTTAAACCCGAGTAAAGAAAATTAAAGCTAAAGGTTAGACTTCCAGCTCAGAGTAGCTGCTGTCTGAGGTATAAATGATAAAACAGAAAAAATAGACCCTATATATGGAATTAAATGCAGTTTCTTCTACGGATCATTGCTGAGGACTAAAAGACTGAGTTGTTTATGTTTGAACAGTTAGCCGTTGACATATTTCTTTGTTTCTCAGCTGTATAATGTAACGCTCAGTAAACACCGCTGAACTTGTCACCTTGCTACAAACACAATCAGAGACGATAACATTTTATCTCAACCAAAGTTACTATAGATAAACTAGGGATAATTTACCTGTACTTTAGCATACAAAGTATGCAGGTGGGGAAACATATTTGGTGTATTTCCACCTTTGACTGTAACTTTATATGCCATGTTTTCCAGGCTGGGGAGCTGTCCTGTACAATGACACCTTGTCCTTTTTTTCCCTTCTATAACCAAAAAAATAATTGAACAAGGATGACTTAATTTATCTATTTTTCTGGAGGGTATAAGTCCTCCTCTGCTGTAGTGTCTCACCCCAACACACATCTTCTGCAACTCACTCTGAAGACAGGGATGTTGTCCAACCTTGTTTTCATTTCATGGGAAACATAATCCTTCATGGAAAGTTAGGATTTTGAGGGATCTATTTGATGAATTAATTACAGTGTTTAATACGGCAATTTACTGTGGAATTAGGAAATTGTGGCATCCCTAATTCAAATGACTGAAAAATGTGATGAATAATTATGAAGAGTTATTTTGTGTTACAAATTAAAAAAGAAATGTTAAACAGAATTTGGTCAACTTTGTAGACACAACACTTCTGGAGTTTCTCCCTGTTTCCCCTCTTTTTACTTTTTTACATTCCTGGAAGAATAAACAAACAAATTAAATGAGCTTATTTCTCCGTTGGCATGTTGAAATGTCAGAATTTGCACTGGAACAAATAATTCTGTTTAGGATTCATTTGGAACAGAATGAGTAATGAGCTATCTCGGTGTTGCCACACTGTAGCTGGTGGCCCCAGCCTTCCTGCAGGGCTACAGCCATTTAGGCACATTGCATGCACCGCTGCTGGGATTGTTAGCAGCAGCTTGCTGAACCACTCACTCCTCATCAACCAGACCAGGTGCATCTGTGTGTGAGCATGTGTGTGTTTGAACATGTGAGTGGGGTGTGAAAGATTAGGGTTTCACTTTCATATTTTTGTTTGATTCAAGAAGAGTATTTTAATGACTTTTCCTTTCCAATAGTTATATTCAGGCATTATTTAAGCTTTTAGAAAGTCAAAGCTTCACACAAATTCCTCTTAACCCATGAAATCACAACATAAAACTCTGTGATTATGGATATTTAACGTTTGAGTTAATATTGGTGAGCTCTATGCTCTATGGAAAAATGGTTTGCATACAAAAAGCAAAGATGGGTTCCCTTCCAACACTCTTCCTCCCACAGTCCAAAAACCTGCATGTTCATTAAGTTTATTTGGAACTATTCAAAGTGTCAACATGAGTGTGTTTTTTCTTGCTTCTGTACCCTCTGATGAACTGATGAACCGGTACAATGTGACCCCTGTCTTCTGCTGGGGTATGCTGCAGAACCCTGTGACCCTGATTTTGATTAAGTGGGTGTAGAAATGGATGATTAGGTGGATTATAGTTTTCAGTGTCATCAATGTAAGAGCAAGGAGGAATATTGACCTTTGGTTCCTCTTTAGGAAATTCAAACATTTATGTGAACACCCAGAAATGAAATGAAAAGCATCAACTTAAAGAAAACTGTAAATAGGAAACAGAACGTGAGTTTTAAATTTGAATTTTAATATGTGATGGGTGGATCCTTTTCCTAGAAGATGCTTGGATAGGCTCCTCCCCCCCAAAGAAAAAACCTCCATTAGTATAAGTATGTATGGATGTATGGTTGGATGGGTGGATGGATGGATGGAGTAATAGATGGATGGATGGATGATGTAACTGTGTCAGGAAATCTGTTCCATGTGTTTGAGTCAATTCATTAAAAGAAAACCACGGGTGAACTAATTTCATTAACAGCAGCCCAGTGAAGCAGCTGCACAACATCTGGGCCTTCAGCACATTAAATAATACTTCTATTAATACATCCATTCTTCTCCTGATATGACTTGGAAAATGGCTGATAGCATTCATCCCATTTGGTTTGGATATTATTTTCAATACCACCATTTGTGTGTAATAGCCTTATTGTCTTTTTAAGGCCTTAAACATGAAGTAAATATATTTCATCTTTAATTTCAGCGGCTTCTTCTTATCTTTCTGCCTTGTTCAGCACCCCCTACAATTTAAGAATGTCCAACAGAGGCATTGTCTCTATTAAATCTCATGGGTTATTAATCTCACTTAGGTTAGCAGTGTGTTGACCCGTACAGCTCCCTGAGGACCCTCTAATAACTGCTAATGGGCCGTTAAAGTAGTGGGTGGGACGTGCACCGCGCAGGACCGGATGGTCGGGTCTCACTGCCAATTACGGCTCATTGAGCAGGAGTGGTGGAGGGCGGATTTCATCTGTAATCTGCGAGTGTGTGTGCTGGTGCACCTGTGTGTGTGTGCATGCACATCTGTCAGTCAGGCTCCTTTTTCATCCAGCAAGCTGTGTAGACAGTTATTAGCAACAGCAGCTAGTCATTAAGCCTGTCATTTACTGAGTCTGCCAGTTGACCTGCTGATTCACACATTGTCTGTACTTAACCTGTTTTTTTTTTCATTCTTTGACAATATGCAGAGTACAGAATAACTAAAAGAGACACACTTAATACTGCTCTCTGTGTGTGCATGCTAATAAAATCTGAAATCACTTGATAGAACTGTTAAGATGAGTTGAATTCTGCTAACAGTATGTTGTCCAGGATTAGGTTTGTTCAGGATTACATTTTGGAAGTAACTTGCAGTTCCCTCTATTAGTTCTGTGTAACATTATAAATTTAACATGATCAATGTCAATGAATGCTCCCTGTTATTGGAAGTTTTAGACAGAATAAATGAATAGAAAATATATAAAGTCTATAGATGAAAAAGCCACGGTATGCACACATCAGAATCAAAATCAATGTTATTCTCATTGAACCAGCGTCACAATACGGAATTTCTTACCAGTTTAACCAAAAATAAACAGACATTAAACATTAACAGGATCAGGTAGACTAAGTGATCTTAAAAAGGAGCTGAACTTGCCGACCTCAGTACTTTAAGATGAGAGGAAAACATTTGTCATGATTTCTGTGCTTTGGTTATAAAAGCAGTTTTGTCTCACAGCTATAATTCTCCTCAGTCCAGTTCAGTTCAGACAACCTTATTCATCCCAAATTTGCAAGCCAGCTTTCCTGCATGTATACAAACAAAATCTGTGTAATGATCAGTTGGAAAACTTTAGAAAACATGGGCACTTAAATAAAATAATGAAATAGATACTTTGTCAAATCCATAAAATAGATGAAATCCATAGAAAAAACTCCAATAGATGAAATTCTGTTAATTAAATCTCATGCATAAGTTCAGTTAAAAAAGAAATCCATTGAAATTAAGTCAATTTAATCTAAAATGGATGGAGTTTGTTGTTAAAAGTTTAGTTGCAGAAGGAATATGAGTTTCTTTTTGCATGAAATCACAGAAGCATGCAAAATTTGCACTTTGTGCTGATTTGTTGTTTTGTTTTATATGATTCAAGATTGTAACAGTGACATAGGGACATCCTACAAATGTTGAATACATAGGAAGTGTGAAAATCAACACTGAAATGAGCCTGATTAATATTTTAAATACGTTTTGTGTTCTGATGAAGTCAAAACATGCTTTGACTTGGCCTGGTTATGCAGGATTGCAGGACAAATCCCAACTCATTTCCTTTTTTCCAACTCGATTTTATGCTTTTAAATTGTCACAGTTTCAAGCATGCTATACAAATAATGTACATTTAGTCTCATTGAAGTTTTAAACAGGTGTGTACTCATCCCCCTTCATTTAAATATCCTCTAATACCCTCTGACTTTCCACTGCTGGGATTAACCTTACGCTACTTTGTCTTAGCTGCAGCTCCATGTGTCTCCCAGGAAACCTCCCGAAGCCCTGCTAGCAGCGATAGAAGTACAAATTAGGCAGCTTTCTGCCCCAAAGCTGCTGCATTAAGACAGCCCTCACCTTGGCCTGTGGGAGCTGCGTTAGTCGTATTGCTAATCCAAAAGCCAGCAAAGTCAATCAGTCAGACTTCTGCTTGCCTTTGTCTTCTCCAGATAAGGTAATAACGATACAGAGGGGTTTAGGGAAAGTTTGCTGGTCATGTATTTGAGTCTCAGGTGCCACATGTAATGGATGACCAGTGAATATCTCAGTAAATACAGGCGGTCTGGTAGAAGAGGAGGAATCACAGGGGTATTGTCTTAAGAGGATAAGGCAATGAGAGGCTTTCAGAGTTGTATCAGTGGACAAAGATGGGAAGACTCTCATAGTAATACCTGCTATCTAGATGTGACACCTTAGCCTGGCCCTTGGGCACAGAACACATTGTTATTATTCCTTTTGTCTTGTTCTGATAAGCTAATGAGGGTTATAGTGAAGGGTGATGGAGTGTTAAGAGCTGCATTAGTGGACGGAGAGGAACTAGGGACAGCCGAGCTGTTAAAGCTCAGCTTTAGCTCCAGGTGTTGGTTTCAAATCGTGAGTTTTCACCTTCTGATAGAAGGAGGTGAAGGGGATAGAGGGGGTTGAAACTAGAGCTCTTAAGTAGAAATATTTATGCTCATAAGACATTGTACTAGCTGCCAAATATGTTATTATGAGCCCAAGCAAATCCTCCATGTCTTTACATTTAAAATAACGTTTTAGTTGTGATAGAGGTGCAATGATTATTCATTTAATAAATACTGAATATGTTGTTACTGCTAGCATGGAGGTGCTTCCAGTAGAATGAACACTGGGCCTACTGTTCTCACTGAAACTACATAGTTGTAGATCATGGTCTATACTTAGGGCAACATGGTTACATCAGGGTTTTTATGGTATTTGCTTATGATACTTATATCAGTTTACACCAGTTATACATGTTTATGTTTTATGTCGTTGGTTTTATGTTGTTGATTGTTGGTGAGTTTTTCCTTCTGGTTAAATAAAGGTTACTTCTACTACTACTACTACTACATCCATGCAACCAGAAGAATTTAAACTTAAAGCTTATCAAAACCAAAAACAGGAGATTATTCCCTTAAAAATTAAGTGGACAAATGATGGATACAAACAAGCATTAAGCAAAGGGTGGGTGTTTAAAAAGTGGAGCGGACTGGCCGGCGATCTGCCTAGTTTTATGGACCAGTTAGACCAATAAATGAGCTTTATTGACCCACAAAAATGCATGGGCCCACCAGGAAAATACCCAGTCTGTCTGCCTGTCTGTCTGTCATCTTTTCACTTTCCCTATTTAAAATTCAACACTACCTAACTTTATGAATGCTTAAAACATTGTTTTCACTAATGTCAAGTATCATATAAAGATGTAAAAATAAGTGAATGAAAACAGTTAACATAATTAAGCAATCGCTTGAAAAGACGTTCCCGATCAAAAGACAGAAAACACTGAACAAAGCATTGTTCTGTCTTTATGTGCACACCACCTTAAAGATGCCAAGGTAATGGCAGGAGCTGGTGTGTGTAGATATATTTATGTGTGAAAGTATGGATCTGTAAGTAATGGTGCAGATGATGAGGCCAAGTGCAATCATCTGCCATCCATCAAGCAGGAGGCTGACAGCGGCACTATGCATAGCCTGGGGTACGGGGGGGAGTTGGAATGACCACAGGTAGCCACGGGTTTATGATTGCAGGCACACATCTTCCAAATGATGCTCTGTGTTGATTACTCTTTAATTAAAACTTCTGAATCAGTAGTTTTTTTTATGACTGCCTAAGTTTTGTTTTTTTACTTTAGTTCTTCATCTTTGTGCAATTACTTTCATCCTGCTGCAAAACACTTTTTTTCCTTTTGTATTACTGCGCCTTTTTCACCATTTTTGTTTAAAAATGGTACCTGTGATGACACACAGGCTGTGGCCTGAATGGATCTATACCTACTATTAATTGGAAAGTATATGTGTGTGTACAACCATCTGTGTGTGTGTCTCAGCCAACAGTTGTTTGTGATGAAAGCGAACGTGAGCCTCTTGAGGCCTCAAGGCCTTGTAGCTGTCTTGTGCACACACGTCACAGTCCACATGCATCAACTGGCACCCTGCTCTGCTTTTAGAGCCATTACTGTCAAACAGCTGTTAGCGCATCAAGAGAAGTGTTGTTGATGGAACAGAGCAATGGAGGGAGAGAGGCTGAGGGATAAATGGTCAGGGCCAATAGATAGATAGATGGATGGATAATTGGGTGTAGAGGACAGGAGGAGGGGTACGAGGGATGAAGTAGTGGATGGATGAATGGCAGGGAGCTGGGAGGAGAGAAAGGCGGTGAAGGCCCGGGTTAGGGCCTCTCTGAGTGAAGATGGATTGATGCAGGTGTCAGCGAGGACTGCAGAGAGGAACAGCCCTTTATTTATCAGTCAATTATCAGATAGACCCAGTGGCCTTGCAGTCCAACAGCAGTCACCCTCACAACACGTTGGTTCCAACCACTGGCTCAGCCTCTGTGGGCTGGAAAAAAAAGAAAATTAAATGACGGACTAAGGGAAAAATGGTGGTTTCAGTTAACAAAGTTTTTTTTTCAGCTTTGATCTGAATAATACCTCAACCACGTTGGACATGTTATGTCCTTTTCTCTTAAGAAAGACAGGCTGATTATGGAGTTGTGTGAAAATATATGTTCCACTAAATTGGCATTGACATATAAACTGTATTATTAGAGTAATATAAATGGTAGAGATGTAACAAGATGATGCACTTAAACAATCTTTATTTACAATCAACTTGCTTTGTTGAGCTTTTAGACATGACAGCCAGGACGACACTTAGCACAACACACTAGTCAAGTCTTCCTAAAAAATTGCATAGAAATGAAAGATAATCTAAAAGTATCATATTTCCATTAATAATAGATTTGTGTTCTATGCCTCTACACTGTAATGTTTATGAGGTAGAATTGTATGTTTTGCTAGACATCTGGCACTTTTTTTAGTTTAAAACAACAGCTTATAACTGTGTTTTTCAGTCAGTAGAGCCGAATGTGTGGAGAATTAAAGTGTTTCAGATAATACTTTGACCAATTATCTTAAATCCTAAATATGATCCAGTATAACAGCAACCACAAATACACCAGAGTGATTGTGATGAAAGACAATGCACAGGTTATGGGGTTTAAACCCATAAACTGGTCCTACATCTTTAACATCCTTCAGCTGGTGATTGATAAAAATTTCATTATGTTTTTTGATTAAAAACATGATTGTTTCTTGCTTACTTAAATTGAGAATATACATTGCATTCTAATCAATTCTAATCAATCAGTATTTACTTGGAGATCTGAAATGATGTATTGTGAATTATTTTTTGTGGAGCGCAAAAAATGCTCTAACAATGTTTGCAGTTTAAGTAAGGAAATCAGAGGGTCGAACAGAATTGGAAAATGTTCGACTTAAACTGTACTTGTACTTCACTTTCATTGCATACCTTATATTTGCTGCAATAACAGCTAAATTGCCCCAGACATATATGCATGATGAATGAAATCTGCATGGCAATGCTTTTCCATATCTCCACTCATATTAAATAGTTTATAGGCCCAGTATTAATCACAGCTTTTAAAGTAATTTTAGTTTGGCAGCCCTACAAAAACATAATCAAACATAATTTGGCTTTTCATAATTTCCAAAAAGGTTGTTGCACATGTTGAAGATCCTTTTAAGCCAAGCAGATTTTAGAACCCACTAACTAGAGATGGGGGCTTATTTGAAGGGACGTCAGAGAGCGAAGCAGCCTTGCAGACAAGGTCGGTGGAGTTGTGTTTCTATTGGCTGGCTCTGGAGCTTGGCGATGAAGTCTCATGTGTGTGCTATTCAGTGTTTAGCCTTGAGCTTGGATGCCACAGGTAAGTGGTGTGAAAAAAATAGAAGTAACATAATGACGACTGCTGCAGAGTGGAACAGATCCGTGAATAGATGTACTGTACAACCATTTCATTTCGGTGTCGGGGATGGCTAAATCACATTCAAGTCAAATAGGATGATCGGAACTGCCAGGTAGGCTACTGCTATTAAAGGCACACAAAATGAAATCCAAACGCAAGATATGTGTAAAAATGTTTAGCGAAAGAAAGCATCAAATTCAGTAAAAGTATTTGCAACAACACAACAGACAACATACACGATACTTACAACTGGAGCCTTGAATTCCAACACATCCGACTAATCAGACTCTGTTCACCGGATTTTAAAACTATGTGATGAATACTTTTCATAGTTAAGCAATTTAAAAAACACCATGATTTGTAATGTTTGTGCATTTTCCAGGTATTTATTGCCTTTATCAACACCTTTTTTTCACTTATAGAAACACAATTACATCAATATACTTGCTTTCCATTGATACTTAATTCATTAGAGAAAACTGTTAACATCACTTTGAAATATACATCTTATTTACACAGAGTTATCCATGTAAAAAACATTACTAGAAAGAAAAACAGATATTGGGAAAAAGCCTTGGATGGCTCTGTCCATGGTGCTGAAAAGGAGGACGCAACATGGGTGGCTGTGGCTCAGGTGGATAGAGCTGTCCTCTACTAAACAGGAGGTTGAAGGGTCCTTGGGCAAGACACTGAACCCTACGTTGCCTCCTGATCAGGTGTGGTAATGTATGGATGTTCCATAGGTGCTGTATGAATGTGTGTGTGAATGGGTGAATGACACATGTAGTGTCAAAGTGCTTTGAGTGGTCACTTGACTAGAAAAGACCATTCCAAAGAGAACCAGAAAGAAAAAAAACATTACATCGCCTCTTGGCCAGTCAGAAATAAAATCAAGAGTCATGTGAAAAAATTTTTAAGCAACAAGTAAAAAAAGAGCTGACATTAAACTTATTCCATCTAAAGCACTTTGTGTTTCCCTATACAGGAATTTTACTATGTTAATAAATTAGCCTTGCTCAAAGCAGGAATACTTTCTCTGTTTTATGTATGGTGTTAACAGTTAAATGTCCATTCGTGTCTTCCAGTTTACAGTTGTTTGTTTTATCATGAAAGTTGGACATATAATGGGAGATTTGTTTAATCCCGTCTGGCAAGATTTGCAGGTTTACTATTATTTACTTACTGTAATGTCAGGTCAAAGCAGGGTGGGATCTGGTTCCGTTGATGCAGTTGCCACAGTGTATCCAAGTGAATGAAAATCTGATTTGATTGTTTTTTGTTTTTTAATCGCTTTTTATTTAAACATTTAGAAAAAGAAAATTACAACAAGTAGTCAATGGTACATCTTTGAACAACCTTTCAAATTTATTGGTGGTTTTTGTGCAATTAAAATCACCTGCTTGTCAGCGTGCACTCGTAAACTCTCCACATGACTGAACTGATCTTGTTTTATCTACTGGAGATGTGTTTTTCTCTCCTTTTGACAGCATAAACATGTGAGCTGTCTCTCTTTTATTTGAATATCAAAGGCATCGTTCTCAGCAAACCTTCTCTCAAGCATTCATGAATGAAGACACGATGTTCATGTTGAAACTAAACATTGTAGATGTTATTTTTCTGGGATGTTTGGCTGAAAATAGCACTGCTGCAGCTGCAGTGTGGGGCTGGTGTACACCGGCTCAGCTGAGCCAGATGATACTTCTTTATAGTTCTATGCTAACTGT